>NWSH02000008.1:14754654-14773489 GCA_002382865.2 Heliothis virescens | reverse complement strand
AATAAAAGATATAAATTGCAGAAAGGAATTGTTATTGGGTGACCAGCGCCAACAACATAAACAGTACCTACCCTTTGGTCGGATATTGAGGCCGAATTCACCTGAATGCATTTTCATGACTGGACAGTTGCCCTGAAGAAAAACTACTGGGAGCCAAGTGGCCCGCCACTGGTGGGGTAAATTCGAAGGTAAAACTATAATCCCACACGGTACCTTATTGAATTAGGTATCTTATCGGATACAAATTAAATGCTTTAACACGTTTCCTAAATTTTAAAAATAAAATGAAAATATCTGGTCTATAGATATACACAAATTGTTTAATATTTTACACAGAAATAATTTACGAAACGTATATTTTCTATCAACAGCAAAATTATACCGTATCCAACAAATTTTAAAACAATAGCACATTATCAAGATCGGATCTAACCCGGCCATTTCCCGCTGAAAATAATTCCGAAAATTCTTTTAAACATTGTAACATTGAAATAAAAGCGTGCTGAATTTCTCTAAAACATGTAGCTAGCTCCAAAAAGGAACTAAATGTCGGGTAGTCGTACATTTCTCTTCATGCACGGTTTAAAGACTCGCGCCTGTCTAGAAGATTCTACGAGAAAAATGAATAGCTTCACGTACATTGCGGGGAAACTGGGTGAAGTATGTTCTGTAGGTAGTCTTAGAAACGTAATGTATTGTGCAGTGTGAAATGTAACTAGAAGGGCGTGGTAGGTCATTCAGTGCTGTGAGTTTTGTGAATAAGGATGTGAAAGATAACTTTAAAAGGCCAAGGTAAGGTTATCCAAATTAGATTTTCCTGTGGTGTTACACTACTTGACTTAATTAATACGCTTCCACAGTAAATTCAAGTCAAAGTAATTTCGATATAATATGTTATCTATACTTATACNATGTAACTAGAAGGGCGTGGTAGGTCATTCAGTGCTGTGAGTTTTGTGAATAAGGATGTGAAAGATAACTTTAAAAGGCCAAGGTAAGGTTATCCAAATTAGATTTTCCTGTGGTGTTACACTACTTGACTTAATTAATACGCTTCCACAGTAAATTCAAGTCAAAGTAATTTCGATATAATATGTTATCTATACTTATACTTATCTATACTAATATTATAAACAGGAAAACTTTGTTTGTTTGTTTGGTTGTAATGAATAGGCTCAAAAACTACTGGACCGATTTTAAAAATTCTTTCACCATTCGAAAGCTACATTATCCACAAGTGACATAGGCTCTATTTTATATTTTATCCGGGTACGGGCAGTAATTCCCACGGGATGCGAGTAAAACCGCGGGAAAACGGCTAGTGAAAGATAAATAGAAATAGTGGTACTATAATTGCTTCAGGATATGAAATTATTAGTAACAATAACGGCTAATTTATAAATCAAATAAAACAATACATTATACAATTGACATATAATATAAGTCACGCAATTTAATAGCAAACTTTATCAAAACTGAAACAGAAAGAAAATTCGCTAGCGTTTTAAAAATATTTTCACGTTTTCAAATAAAACGATATTTTATTTTCCAATTTGTAAGGGATTCTGTGAAATTGATCTGTCGTGTTCCAATTAAGTTTAGTTTTGCTGTTTCAACTATCATCGTGGATGACTATGATTCGTGGAGATTGCCTTTTTATTGGGTTTTAATGTTATTTATTTTCAAAATGGCTGTTTTTTTTTTCTCAAAGATATCCAAAGTAGAGTAACATAGACTCAATTATCGTCGGAATTAAATAGTTGTACAGACGACAGCAGGTCAACGTAAAAGAATCTGTCAAATACCAGTCAAACATTAACTTACCTCCATTGTGATAAGGTTCAAAATCGATTGCAGAAATTTTACAGATTGTGGTAACTTGATGGGCTGTCGTCTGTACAATTTGTATTTTCAGTGCTATTAATACCGTTTGATTCAAGCAATGAAGTCAAGAATACGAATGTTGTAGGCCTACTAATTAGCTCAATTACTTTTATTACACATTTTAAAATTCGAAAACCGTTTACAGCCAGTCATAAAAAAATAATACAAAAGGTTTTACAAAGAAAATTTAATAAGTACACTGTTTAATATTGTGTACAGGCTTTAACATCTCAATGCTACAGCAATACAGACATCAAAAGTATTAAAACACAGTTTACAAAAAAGCTTTAAATAAGATAGCTAATGTAATTGATATTGCAGAGGCCTGTGAGAGCGAATTTTGAAATTGTACCTAATTTGAGAACTGGGATTATGAATAAAAAGAACAAGTTGTATTCGGCCGCTTTTAGCCAAATGAAATTGAATTTTCGTAAAGATGTCTAGGGGTATTGGTATATAAGTGTGTGAAAACACACTCAAGTTGTAAAATGTTATACTTAGAAATACTTGTATGTATTTTTAGACAAAATAACTCTTAATAACAAAGATTATTTATTTTTGCAGGTAACTAAATAAACCGATAAGAAGATTTTGAAGAAAATCGCAACTTTGAAACAAAGAACAATATTTCCATAGACACAGACAGCACATCAAGTTACCACAATCTGTAGAATTTCTGCAATCGATTTTTCACCTTATCACAATAGTGTAAGGTTAAATTTGAAAGATTCATTCACATTGACCTGTTGTCGTTTGTACTGTAATTTTCTTACCACAAAGGAGATTACATTAATACCTAACATGATAATAATTACAATGACCCACAAACATGTATCTAACATATCTGGCTGGGTAAGCTGTGTGTGGCCTTCCCGGTTTTAGCACAAACATAATCCGAGCTTGTGGCACTATGCCAATTGGGCCGCCGGTATCAATAAGTAATATTGTTTAAGCATAGACCGCCGCATAAGAGATTACCGCGCGGTTATGCGGCCCTGGTACTGTTTAGAATATGTATTAGGTAACAATTCTGATAATATTTAACGTTTTTATCTTGAAATGTTTTTTTTCCCTCTATAGGTACTTACTCATTGTTTTAAAACCTAGGATCATACTACAAAAAAGTTAAACACGCGATCTACAAAATTCTCCATACAAAATTTTCTAATACATGACGGTCGCCTGTTAAACTTTTTTGCAGTAAGACCCAAAGAGTTTCTTGGTTTGTTAAGACGCTCTAATCTCAATAACTACAGGTTAGATTCAAACATTCTTTGGGGGTGAGATAGCTCGTCTATCAAGGAGGGCTAAAACGCTCTATTCCCGATTGATGCTCAAGTATTGTAAGGACTTAAAAATAAAATAAAAAACCTCAAAAAGCTAGTTCCTGCTACATTTATATAAATTAAGCTTGTTAAAGAAGTTTCACAAACCAAAATTATTACATGTAGGCATTCAAGTAAAATTATTAAAATGGGTACATATGCTTTACTGAAATTAATTCTCCCGACCTTTGAAAAATATGATATTTCAGGTATAAATAATTATGAGGTAGCAATACCATATTTCATTACAAAACCATGTAGCTGTCACCTCGATTCATATCGAGCAATATAAAAAGCCTTTTCATAGAAATATTGGCAAAAATTCTAAACGAATGAACAAAAAAGTCGACATGATACATAAAATTGGTTTCGTTACAATAAAGTTAAGCCGGGTACAAATTAAAAGAATAACAAATATTGTGACACATGAAAAATCGTACTGCAGATAAAATGGCCCGGTTTATTTATACTCATACTAGCTTCTGCCAGCGGTTTCACCCGCGTCCCGTAGGAACTACTCGGCACACCCAGATAAAAAGTAGCCTTCCTCGATAAATGGGCTATCTAACACTGAAAGAATTTTCTAAATCGGACCAGTAGTTCCTGAGATTAGCGCGTTTAAACAAACTCTAATATAGTATAGATATCACTCTTTCCTGGTTCTGACAAAAAAAGCTTCTGTAGGATGTATTCCGGAATAGTTGTAGTCGTAGTAACTGCTCTTTTTATAAGTTGATAGTTAATTCTTCAATCTAAAAGCAATCGTACACTGGTCGACTCACAGCTGAAGATATTAAAATTTATGGAATTCCGAACATGGAAAATGAGGTAAAACGAAACAAAAGAGCGTTAGTGGATACTTTATTTTATTGATTTAAAAATGTTACATTTTCTCTCCGTTTCCAAATATTTCGAAACGCAAAAAGTATCTCACAAATTGAAAACAAAAATAGCATATATTGACAACATTGCTATAATGATTTGTCTAAAAGTAAACTTCAAACAGCTTCGGCTTTTTGCCATCTACCCACATTTACAAACACAGAAAAACATACTTACATATATCTACGATCTCGAAACCCAAATGGAATTCCAACATTGTTCGCTGAAAAAACATCATACTACCCACTGTTAGAGAATTCTACAAAAAGACCTGAAAGAACATTGCTTTGAAAAGCAACTGAAACATTAAATAGGTAGTCTGGACCGGCTTGTGGTCTGCCTAACCATTTCGAGTTTCGGCAGACGGGAGATTTTTTGTGTTCAAATAATAGAACATGACTTTTGAAAATAATGAGTAATGTTTTTAATAGCGCTTCTAAAATAAATTGCTACAATTTTGCGTAGGCATTCAGGTACTTTTCAGTTAACATTGGGCACACAAATATTTATATTAACACTTTATGAGTTCGTATGTGTGTAGGTACATACAAATACGTCAGAATGGTATTGATATGAATAACTAGCTATTTCTTTAAGCTTCACCTACGTCCTGGAGGAACTTCTTCCCATACTCAGATAAAATATAGCCCATGTCACTCAAGAAGCTTTCCAACAGTGAAACAATTTTTCAAATCAGTTCAGTAGTTTCAGAGTCCTTACGATACAATGAATCAAACCCAAAAACGCATTTAGTTAAGATTACTTTAGTAATTATTTACTTATCTGCAGATTGCAAACATAATACCACTTTCGGAACAAAACATACAACCTATAAAATTCTTAACACAAACAAACTGTCAGTAGCAAGTTGCCCATCTGCTCACAACAACAATTTCTACTCTATTAAAGTATTCAATAAAAGCCGATGGCGTCCTCACCCACTTCGGCTGTCGAACGTAACGACACTTCGTATTGTTCTTCTAGCTTTATAGACAACTATTGTTTCGTCTATTGTTGTTTTACGTGCTTTATTGTCTGTAAAATTAAATATGGGAACGTAAAAAACTTTTGCAGAACATTTGAGAGTTCGAGAATCGACATAACAATGGCGATAAATTAGATTGATATATTTGAATTTTCTTTTTAATAAAAAATATATGTATGGTGCTACACATAAACCGTGTATGTTTTTTAGTGTAGAATAACTGAACAGATTCCGGGTAACATAGCCATTAAATACACATACGAAGTTTTTGAGTGCCATTCATTTATACAGAAAAATGTTTGAACTCTATGTAAGGGAAACAAGTTATTCATGAAATATTTTTGCCACTGACAAGGGCTACTGTATCAAAAAGGCTGCATTTCCACGTTCAATGGCAGTTTGACTATAGTATTTTTTTTATACGCTGATATGTTATGTGATATGTGTCAAGCTCGCAAATACGATAAGGACTAATTATTTGTAATTTTTAAAGTTTTTCTTTAGAAAGTTTTTTTTTTTCTATGAGGCTGCCTAAGTAGACTGGCAAATTACCTCCTATGATTGTTAAATAATATATTTTTTTGAATGAAGAAAGTGTATTTTATTGAATCATATCATAAAATTATATTATTTTATTGATAAACCTTCCTTTTAATGAAATTTATAAAAGTGAGCAAAATGCTTCACATGCGAGTGACCGTGTGATTTCTAAAGGCGCGAGTGCTGGCGGGTTAAAACAAACTACTAACAAGTTTAAACTAACTAAAATTATTCATAACTCTTTAAAAATGTATAACACGGACACAACGACTCAAAGAATATTCTTAAAGCAAAAACAGATTGGAGACAGTTCTATAATGTTCTGGAAAGTTCTAGATTGTTCTCAAAGACAGTGGCTGCAATTTATGTACATTTAAATGGAATTAGGACAGGTACCGTAGGTATCCTTTAATATTGCGGACTGTATCGGACGGATTGACATGCAAATCGTCGTTCATGTTGAATGGTGAAATCCTTTTGAATGGAATTGAGTTAGAAGCTTTGAGAGCGCTTTGTTACGTTATTTTGATTTTTGTACTAAGTGGACGATGTAGATTGTAGAAGCACTGTTTACCAAGTTGTGTATGTAGGACTTGCACATGTACCTATGACTAGTGATAGAAGTTTGTAAGTTTTTATTTTAATTTATATAGTATGACAAATTTTTATTCAGCACAGTAAAAGAACCTACCATTTTCCCTGTTGTTTCTGGGGACTACTATTATTGTGTATGTATCCTTTCCTTCGACATTTAGATAGTTTTGGGACTGAAATGTTAAAAAAAATCATATTAACCCACAAAATTGAGTTAGTTTCCTTTTTAGCACAAAATCATTTATTCACGAAAACAGTTTTTGAAATGTCGTAATATTTTGAGAGCTCTCAAGGAAACACTGTTTATTTTAAGCATTGTTTGTTTAAGAGGATTCTTTGTCTTGTAGGATTTTATTAAAACTTTCGTTTATTTACAAATGCTACGGCAAAATATGGTAAAGAAGAGACAATAATTCTTTAGCGAGCAAAAAAACTAGACGTAAGAAATGTATTTCCTCGGAGTCTGTTCAAATAAGAAAGCCCCTGGTTGAATTCAGATTGAGCCATAAAAGATTCCAAGTACCCACTAGTGTTACTGTTTTATAGGCAGTTTATTTACTTATTTACAAGCCAACTGAATATTTAACAAGTATTTCTATTTGTAGGGAAAATAAACATACATCAAAATAAAAGGATAAGGACCGGTTACATGTACAGGTTCAAGACAAACTTCTTGATAACTACTTGACAGATAATGCCATAGAAAAGTTGACAAAATAAAAATATTGTTATGGCTTTACCTGTCAGGTATCTAGAACTTTATCTGGTACCTGTGAAACGAACCAGTTACCCTTAATTTTAAGAAGATATTTTTAAAAGATTTATTTATACCTAGATCTTAAGCCTTTAATCGAAGCATTTTCGGGGGATCCTTGAAAAATGTGATAGACGACCGCAGCTGAATCATCTGATTGTGATTAATCGGGGATCGGGCTTGGCTCCCGGTAATCCTTTTATCTCGTTCTACATATAACTTATCCAGCAGATAGGCTCAGTTCTGTGTGAGACACAGCGATTGGAAAAAGATGCTGATGATGATATTTTTGATTCAAATTATTATACGCTGTGAGAGACAGTCATTTTTTGATGATCTTTAATAATATTTTGAACAGGAAGAAATCTGTCTGTGTATCTGTTATGCTTCCATATCAAATTTAGTTAGATACGGATTTAGTGTAGAGCATTGCTTAAAAAGAAGTCTACCATAGGCAAATTTTTTATCAGGGTATTGCTTAGTTCCCTTAGGATGCGGGTAAAACGAGGAACAGCTGGTATAACTAAACTACTAATTAAATAAGTAATTAAGCATTACAACTAATACTCTACACGCAAACGTATAACTTACAGATGTAGTATTATTTTGCTTAGAATAAATCCGTACTGATCTACGTCGATAGTTCCAGCAGCTATTCACAAACTAACATGATGTCCAGTGAGTAATGGATGGTTATCAACTGTACTGGCGACCGTTTAACTGCTCTTCAATAAATCACCCATTTAGCGAGTACAATGACCCCAATTCGAAATGTATGACCTAACTGTCGGTTATAAATTGTGCTAGACGAATGATGAGAGTTCAAATTCAAATGGCAATCAATATGTGATGGTTATGGACTTTCAAGTAAATCACATCACTAATCGATATGACCCGGTTGTCATTTGTACATTTTAACAGTTTTTACTTGTAGTAAAGAATCAGAAAGTCTGACACTAAGTGTTCCCAAGGGTATCAGGTTGCCCGGGTAACAGTCCCTAATGTAAAACTATGATAGTCAATTGCTGTCTGTTAGCTGAAAGACATTTTCGACATAAGTAGTTGGGAATAACCTAGGCAGATTATAAACCTGAAGGCGAAAATTGCTGTGCTGCTCTTGCTACCATGAAACTGCTTTAACTCTGATCAACTACTACAATTAATTGTTTCGCTGTGGCTAAGCACTTATAAAGATTATGTTCTGGGCGCTTTGTCCAAACGTGAATCAAATGACAGATGAACGCTACGCAGTGCAATTCCGCGCAACGTCACGTTAGCCAGCCACTTCAAAGGAAAACCCGGTTCTGCACGTTCTAGTCTAAATCGCTCATTTAGGACGCACCATTAGGAGTATACTGCCGGTTTAAAAAAATTGACAGAACATTAAGCAGTGTACAAAAGGAACAACAAGCTATTTATAAAGGTCTGAACCTCCATCTCTGACACAGCACTGATTTGTGGGGATAGACCTTTATGTTGCCAAATTAAATCTGCCTTTTCTTGCTACTTGCATGACCATGTGGCAAATAAAGTCCTGGATATGCTTTGTTCTGCATTCTGCAAATGTTCAGTGCTTTGTTCGAATTGTCTATATCAATGGAACAAGAATCTCTCTGTTGTTATATTCAGTTACTATGTACGATTGAATTGTGTAGGTTCCGATATTTCCAAAGATATTCAGACAAAGGCTGTTTAAAATACGTTAAGCAAATATCGGCATACAGGCTATAGCTAAATTGAACGAATATTCAAGCACAGAATTAACAGAGAATAAATGAAATCGCTCCATGTAAAACACTGGTTCTCAGCTGCATTCGATTAAACTACTGTTGGCCCCAAAATAGTTGGGAAAAGGCTAGGCAAATGGCGGCTGTTTACGGGAATAATTTGTGACCTCCGCATTCCTCTCAAACTCAAGGAAAATTGAGAAGATTTATAAGACTACGGTCAGACCTACCGTCCAGATCAGAGTTCAAAATATTATGTTGATGAATAAGTAAATCAAATTTAATCTATACTGTCGTAATTCACAGCTCTTACCACGTCTTGTCGCCAGTTTTCATAGGAGAGTGACCATTAATCCGTTAGCTAACATTTGGTTCGTGAATGTTAGTGATGGGGCAATGAACTCAATTTATTGACTTTGCCTACCCATTGAGAGGAATCTGACTTCACGTGTTCCAAGCAGTTTCAAGATGACCTATATTGGTTGCAGTAAGTAATTGCTTATGATGAATGTTTGTGGTGAGAGTTTAAGCTTAGAAATTAATATAGAAATACTGATTCCTAAAATTAGTTTCGTTTCCTAGAATAGATAGTATTTAAGAATCATTTGTGAAATCAAAGCAGAAAAAATTGTATAATGTTACTTTACCTTATTATAAATGCGTATGTGAGATTCATCATCATCTTCCAATTTTAGATTGTTTCTTTCAAAAAAATCGTAAAAACATGGGACTGAGGATGCAGATGAATCTGGGTTACTTTTTAAAAGATTTGTATAGAGCTTTGTTTTTAGTATAAATCGGTAAAACGGTAGTAGGTAAAACCTACGAGTAAATATTTTGAACTTGATTAAAAATGCATGCAATAAAAGTTAATTCCAGTACAGACACGGTTTCCAATATATCAAAACATAGTATCAATCCTATCCAATTGGATTTTTGTCGCGATACTGAAAACAAGAGAATTCACACCATACACCGTATACATCGCAGGGTACGTAACCGAATTATTTTGCAACGTGCGATGATTTACGAAACAGGCGCGAACTAAGTTTACACCATAAACAACACGTAAGGTACGGCGACAAGTGTTGCCAACTGCGACTACTGTTTTGTTATAATTCACATGGATTTACATTTTGTCACATATGACGTTTACATAGTTTTACACTAAGTTCCAAGTTTAGCAACAACATAAACGTCAGATTTAAAAAAAAAATGCTTTAACGAAAAAAATACGTTAATATTGTCTTAAACTTAGCCCTTAATATTATAAAAAACTAAGTTCATCATAATATCTGTCTATTTGTTCACTATAAACTCAAATTCTATTTATCGGAAGTTTAATGTATGTCATTTTTTCCGTGCTAGAAGAAGAGGTTTCAACGATTCATCTAATGAGTAACTATTAAACTAATTAACATATGCTTATTAAAAATAAGACTCAGTCTCTAAGGTATTTGCAACTTGAATTTAATTTGAAAATACTCAGTCTTAAAATAAAAACGAGTTTGACTTTACACAACTAAAAGTTAATTTTAGAAACAAAATAAGCTGCTGAAAACGTCACTTCGGGGAATTCAATCATTGGGAAATAAATTTTAAATTGCGTCTCAGATTCAATGCGTCAACTAAAGTGAGACTTGCAACTAAAATGTTTCGAGGATTTAAAATATAAATACCTTCGTTAAAAACCTTTCAATGTTCTTTATAAAAACATTACTAAAATATTATCTCTGTTTGCCTATTTGTCGCGCTTTTACATCACTGAACAGATTTGTATACGTTTTGCTATAGAAATAGTCTAGAACTCTAGACTACTCGAGAACCTGAAGAAGGACATATGCCTTAAAATCTTATGTGAGAAGTAATTTCTTCGGGACCCAGGTGGTACCGAGAGAAACAGTATGGTCAAAATAATATTTAAAGTAAAATCACTTAGAACTTTCAGTCGAAGGCTTTCACAATATGTCTCTTTATGTCTAAAATGTTCGCACTATTTGAGTTTGACGCTTATTTCAACTGAAATTCACTCTCAATTAAACTTCAATAAACAGACTTGAAAATAAATAATGTTCGAGCAATATGAGAGAACTTAACGATGTTATTATTTGATGTTTAGTACTGATGTTGAGGTTAATGGAGCGGAAAATAGATATAAATCACAACTTTGCCGCCTATAAGGTCTTGAGGTGTTTTTCTCTCATATTATATTGCTGTTTTGTTATACAAAAACTATGTGAAAGCGATGTGTTCTAGTTTCTTGTGGCTAAGAAATATGTCTGAAAAGAACTTCTTTTATATTTCAAAAGAACTAAATATTTTGTAATGTGTTTTATTGTGTGAATCATAATTCGTTCAAAACTTTTGTATATTGTTGTATCATAGGGAACGACCAAAGAAAAGATGTATGGATTATATGAAAAACTATATATTATCTCTAGAAATAATGTTACGAAGAATACATGTTACGCCGACCCCAATTTAAATTAGGATAAAAGCAGAAAGCATACAATTCTGTAGTTTAGTTCTTATATCATACACTAATAGTCTGGTCAGCTTAACTCCCTGTATTATACTGATAAGATAAGATAAAAGTCATTTATTCAAAGTAGGCTGAAAATCAGCACTTTTTGAAGGTTTACATAAGACAGCCCCCAAAACGCCCGCCCTTTACCACTTCCTATGTGTTTTGGCTGGGAAGAAGAAATGGTGGAACAAACTCCCCAGCAAATTAATGAAATCAAATCATTTATATCTGTTAATAGGTTTCACAGAACACTAACGCGTCAATATTTTTAAAACTAAAATGAGGCCGGTATTTCTTATCTGACTACCTTTTTTTTTCTATCGATGGGAAATCATCAGTATGACCCCTCCCGCTCTGACCACCTTGAGAAGAAACACCGAAACAAACACAAGGGTCAAAAGTGTCTTTTAAAGTCAAACATAAACCAATGTACACAATGTATGAACTATAAAATTATACATCGTATCTCGTATATGTATATAACGATATATGTATATATCTTGCCTACGGTTTCGCCCTCACTCTAGGGAAGCCGATTCAGCCAAGCGAATAAACTAGTTTTTTCCGGCTGACTTCAACTGTCCGTTTTCGGATCATGATCCGCTATACATTCATGCTCGTATTTGTAGTAGGCGTATGAATAATTAATTAAATGCTGGAAAGGATATTGTTTAAGTATATTTATATAATCTGTGGTTTTTAAATTTCGCGCCTTCCAACTATTCTGTGTAACCTGTGGTCGTTCTCTACTCTGTGGTACATTGTAATGATACGTGCTTTTAAAACTTAATTATATTAAATACAAGTTTATTAGTATCCAATTACTTTTATTGCATTAGATATCAATTGTAAAGAAAATCATGGATTTCTGTATCGTGGCTGCGTTTACAAACTTTTAATTTCCCATGCACTGGCACTTAGCCCCAGAATAATTTTGTGTCCCTTATGTGGCAATGAAACCCTTGACACACAGCACAGCAGGCAATGCGACTTACCACTACACTATACGTGCCATAATGCCATAAAGGAAATTATAATTCAAGAAACAGTGTTCGTATTAATATTGTTTAATATAAAATCAAAATGCCATTTAATGCAAGGCCGTGTCCCCCATAATTCTTAGATTAGTGTAAAATTCACGCACATCACGAGATAACGACATCGTTGTTTCAACTTTAATGACAATGGCATTAAGATTAATGGCCGCCATTTGTGTAATAGATCACCTTTAAAATGCATTACATGTTAATAATATTGCTTAGGGGATACACTGTCTGTTGTTATATTAGTCACTTCACACTTTTGTATTATATTCGTAAAAGTTAGTTCTCGTCAATTTACATGTCTGAAGTGGGCTACTATTGACAAAAATGTCAAATGAAAAGGTTGATTTCAGATTGAGTTTTTGGGTAAAGTTACAAGAACAGAAATGTCATGTACATGACAAGGAAAGCCTAAATTAGCTTTAAAACTTCAAATTTAATTTTACCTAAATTTTACAAGGGTTTCGCTTTAGCAGCAGTCTGTGTCAAAAATATACAAACTTGTGTCAAAATATTGAGCGCAGAAGACATTTAATATTTTCTAAAATCCGAGTAGAAATTTTGAGATCGTCATAAAAAATAATATCCACTAAATTAAATATTCCAGTTTCAACATCCCATTAAATACACAAGCGATCATAAATAATGTATATTTCAAAATTGAGGGATCAATTTCGGATCTCGAATGACTCTAACAAGATAGCAGATCGTGTACAAAACATGAATTTTAATAAAGGTCAAGGTCAACTGAAGATGACCTTATCAGCTGTTCTAAATACTTAAAATAGAATGCGGTATAAATAATTTTGTTCAATTTCATTTCATTAGTTTTGATAGCTGCATTGTAAAAATTTAATTTGGAACAGCATTTTTTAGGGTTCCGTAGCCGAATGGCAAAAAACGGAACCCTTATAAATTCGTCATGTCTGTCTGTCTGTCTGTCTGTCTGTCTGTCTGTCTGTCTGTCTGTCTGTCTGTCTGTCCGTCCGTCCGTATGTCACAGCCACTTTATTCCGAAACTATTAGGACTACACAATTAAAACTTGGTAGGTAGATGTATTATATTAACCGCTTTACGATTTTCATACAAAAAATAAAAAATAATAGTATTAGGGGGGCTCCTCATACATGAAACTGAAACAAAATATTTTTATTTTCATCAAACCTATACATGTGGGGTGTCTATGGATAGGTCTTAAAAAATGGTACTGAGGTTTCTAAAACCACTTTTTCCTAAAGTCAATCATTTTAGCGTAAGACACTCCCAAAGTGCCAAAATGTGTGTCCCCCCCCCTCTAATTCTTAAACTACCAGAGTGAAAAATCTGAAAAAAATATATGTTATAGATTTCAATAAAAACTACCAACCAAAATTGGTTTGAACAAGATACAGTCAGTAGTTTTTGAGATATAGCACTTTTTCAGTGACCGCAAATTATAACTTTGTTATTCATATATTTGTATGAAAAACAAAGATAATGGAACGGAACCCTTCGTGTGCGAGTCCGACTCGCACTTGGCCGGTTTTTTTATGAACTCGCCCAGATTTGTTTTTAACTGTTTATTGTTTGAACGAAGTAATTGAACTCGTGTATTTGTCTTTCTAATTGAACCAGTATTTTAATGTTAGCTGAGCTACTATTGGATGTTTTGTCAATAAAAATTGGGTGTTATGATTATGTTTCCAAAAAAAGCACGGGTCAATAGAAACCATTTTTTTTGTTAAATATCACAATAAATACCTACAAAATAACATAACATAAACAGTAAACTGAGTACACACAAACTCTTTTCCATCCACCTTATTAGCATGCCAACTACGCGTAGGGCTCCCAAGGGCATTAACTTGAGAAAAAAGAAATAATTCGTATTGTGGCAAGCTTCGGACAATATCTTAGACAAGACGTAAGATGCCTGATCTAATCCACCATTCTAGCCTCTATTGGGACTGAACGTGACTAAGATTCAGATTTTTGAGATAATTTTACAAACCCTAATCAGATTTTTGTATTGTAATATGTTTTGCGAGATATTGTGCTGTGGTATTTGATAGAATTTTATCTGTTGAGACGCAAGCTTGGAGTCAGCGTGTCCAAGTTTCTAAGATTTATATTTACGCTGTGTCTTTTTTTTATTTTCTAATGTTTGATACCTATTGTTGACGTGATGATTTCAAAAGTAATGATGTAAATTGATTTATTTTTGAAATTGGGATGGTCACAAATTGCACCGTTATTATTAATTGGACAAAAATAGATGTTTTCCTTAAGACCCGTGGACGGCAGTTTAAAGTAAAGTTTTCCTCGTTTTTCCTTCATAACGATTGTGAATAATCTTGGTCTATTTTTAGTTTTGATTCACACAGTTAAAATCATACTGTCTTTTAATTTTACTAACTACTTTTTGAAACGCCCTTAAAAAATTGGTTAACATAGGTACGTAAAATGCCCATTTTAAGTCTGAGGAAGGATTTACATTTACAATATATTTTATAGGAAATCTTGCTTGACCAGTGATTTTCGACCCTCTTGCCCTTTGTTCTATGGCTGATTCTAATAGTATTATAAGTCAGCATCTCTTAGAGACAAACAAGCTGTTTTGTTCGTAGCTGTCACAACAATTCCGGCCACTCACAAACTTTACGCCGTAAACAAATTACTTCAACAGATTTATTGCCTTATCTGCAGAGTGGAATCGTAAAAATTGCCTATCTCGTCGTATTGAGAATGGATGAACATAAGATTTTTTTATTGGATATAAACTAAGGGAAAGCTGAGATAAGTAATATTGGAAAATATTTTAAGTAACGTTTATTACTAAAGTGATTGTAACATTTGACTTTTTTGAGCTTTTTATAGATTTTTTGAACCTTTTCATCATCTGCCTAGCCTTTTCCCAACTATTTTTGGGGTCGGCTTCCAGTCTAACCGGATGCAGCTGAGAACCAGTGTTTTACATGGAGCGACTGCCTGTCTGACCTCCACAACCCAGTTACCTGGGCAACCTGGCACCCCTTGGTAAGACTGGTTGTCAGACTTTCTGGCTTCTGACTACCCGTAACGACTGCCAAAGATGTCCAAATGACAGCCGGACCCCTGTTATCGTGCCTTCCGAAACACGGAAGAACTCGTTTATGAAAAGATGGTCACCCATCCACGGACCGACCGCGCCAAGCGTTGCTTGACCTTACGATCGATCGATCCGCGCGGCTTTGACTTAGCCACGAGCTCTCTGGCAAAAATAAAATAACTTAAAAACGTAAAAGATTGTATTGCATGTTTCAGAAAAGAAGAAAGCGTTATTTTTCGACAAAAGTCTGAAAAAAGTTTTATCTGAGAGCAAAATAACCGCAGATAGCCAATTAAACTTTCATTTTCAATCTACTGATTCACTACTTCTACCTGAAAGTTTCTATAATTATAGAAACAAAATTTTCCTTTTATCAAAAAATAAACACCTTCAAAAGATAAGATGTAACGTTTCACGGAAAAGAATAATCAAAAGAAAAATTACCCCTCACTCACAAATTATAAAAACCTAACGATTTTTTCCTTTAATCAAATTCTTTTTGTGAGATAATGACGGAAAATAATTAATAAACCTGGCAAAATGGAATGCCAGCACATTACGGAAGCTGACTTCAAAAGGAGGCCTCCTGTTTCGTACCTTGTGGCCATTTAATAATCACTCCTGGGACGAGATCATTCACGTTCTCGCCATCCCGAAGTATCGCCAACTTGGTGAATCCCCAGTGGAAAAATCGAGCTTCCGCCTCGAAGTTCCCGACTTCAAAGGCTCGAAGGGCTCAAAATTCGCAAAGTACGGACAAAGGTCGCGAGACGCTCATTTTCAAGATTAATTTATGACGATCACTTTGATATTGTAATTAAAAGGATTTTTTTGACTTTTAACAAGTTTCTTAATGAAGTCTTTGGGGGACGAGTTTGGAGAAAAATCTTAAATTAGTACTTAGTTGTTTGCTGTCTGCTCGGTTACTTGAAGGCTTCTGTTCACGAAAGCCAATAATAAAGTTTGCTGTTTTTATACTGTAAGAGAACGTGGTTGTTATCTGAATGAGAGTTTACTTATCGGAAAATTATCTTGTCGGTTTTTTAGCTCGTAGATAATTGGCTCTCATTTTAAAATTGCTCGAGAACTCACAGTTTACCTCTATAAAATAAAGTTAAAGGATCTGTAGTTATTTTTTACTTTTACAAGAACAGTATTAAAGAAATCTTGAAAATACTACCTGTAGATACATAAAGATTAAACACAACTCAAGCGTACTATCTGAAAATCAATAAAAACCTGTCTTAAAAATAACCATTCCTAAAATCGGAATATTCACTCATTAACACCTCTTGTTAAACCGTCTCTTTGAAAAATTGTTCCTAAAATTTTCGTTTCGTTCGACGGCTATAGATTTGCACCGTAGTTTGTACCTTCACAATGCACGCCTCGTGGAGGTCCCTTCGAGCACGTAGCGAGAGCGTGACGGATTGTGAACCAACGTGACTTGCACTTGCACTATTTCACTGCAGGATATGTGGGCTTTCTACGTTTTTACTCGGTTTATTATCGAAGTTATTACATACTCGTATGATTTATGAGATCATTTTATTTATAAGTCTGTTTGAATCGGAAATTGTCTCTAAAAAAAGGGTGTTAAGGATTTGGTATTGGGTGAGGAATATAGAAAGAATGAGTTATGACTGCGGAATGCGTTGTACTGAAAAATTAAGATAAACTCAATTTCTACATATTTTTCCTTGTTTGTATGTACCTTCCTATTATTATTACAGTAAAAGTTAATCGCAGCACTTGCATGCCTAGGGAACTACTTCCCGCATCCAGATAAAATATAACCAGTGAATATGGTCTTTGCATTTATGATATTAGTGTGGCAAGATCTTACATAACCAATACAAAAGGTCGTAACTCACTTTCGCCTCACCTTAATTTATCTATCCATCCAAATATAGGAGCAATCTTATATCTCTTGCCTACTTAGTCTATCCTCGCCCTGAGTTGCGTGATGGATCGCAAAGCCCTACGTGACCAGTCTCCCTGTCGCTTTGAGGAAATTATGGATATTCCGAAGGGCGTTGATGGAAACTTATGGGGTCCGAGAGAAAAGAATTATAGGGTTGGTATTATTAGAGTTGGTAATGAAATTGCAGGTGGAAATTATATGAATTAATATTAAGTAGGGGTTATTGTTGCCGGCTTTGTGCAGAGGAGGGTGACCGATTAATTACTTTGGAAAACTCGGTCAAAGTTTTCGAAGTGTAATCTATTATTATGCTTTGAAGCACATTTATTTATTGAACAGTTACTCACGCGTACGAGGGAACTGCGACCTGCACCCGAATAAAAGTTGTATACATATGACCTTTCTTCATCATCAGCATTACCAAATTTCACTCTAACCAGTTCAATCGTTTTGAAACAGACCGAGTTATTTTCGCATCTGTGATAATTAGTAAGGTTCCAGTAAATCTAACGCCAAACACACATGTCTCAAGATAGCCATTTCATTCATATTTATTTGGAAGCGGAAAGAAAAATAACGACAAAAAGTAGTTTTCACAATATATTTTTCTTTATTTCTATCCAAATATCTTCTTTCAAATATTTTGCGATATATTTTCATTCATTTTGATATATTATTAGGTATATATTGCCATCAATACCGGGGTACCTAATGATACCCTTGGGCCACAATTCTATATGTCTGATACGAATGTTTACTCACAAATCCCTAAACAAATATAATATTTCAGTTATTATATTAATAATGTGTGTTTCTATGATAAAATATTTGTTATGTATCTACATATAACTTGGTATTTGTTTAAGTGTACCTAGAAAGGATGTAGATCGAATTTTATTTGGTCATAAGCTTCTTTTTACGTGCTTACTGGAACTAATTTACATGCCTGGATAAAAATGGATGAGTAGTTACTGAGATCAGCTCGTTCAACCAACTCAAACAACTGTCAAATGATTCATACAGTTATTACCAGTTTCAAGCCACCAGTGGCAATTACTACATAGAATTGAGTAATAAGAACTCACAATTGGTAAAATGCTGCAAGATTATTTAAAGGAGTTACCGCGGCTCTGGTCTGGAACAAAAGGAGCTCTAGATGGAACACGGCGACTTTTAGTCAGTAACAAACAGTCTGACACTTTCTCACGCATCCACAGCGGAAAGAGTCTTTGATGATTTACCACCAAAAAAAAAGTTGTAATGGATCCAAGATTAATGTTTGTGCGTTAGGCTCATTCGTTTCTGAGATAACCTATTGCATACTAACTTAGCGAATTTATACTTAGATTGACTTGACATTTATAGAGGTTCATTAATAGGTTTATAAAAAGTGAAAACTATTAACTGTAAATAATGCTATGCCGGTTATAGAACTTTATTTTTATTTATAGGCGCTGAGTTTTTTTCACACGCAGAGCAAAACCGTTAGGGGGTTTTTCGTAACAGAATTTCAGACTATATTTCCATAAGTACTGAAATTATACTTCTGTGTACACCTATAGGCATGGTATTTTAATTAATG
>NWSH02000008.1:14688505-14712079 GCA_002382865.2 Heliothis virescens | reverse complement strand
GCCGCGCGGCGCCGCGCGGCGCAGCGCGGCGCAGCGCGACGCATCTTGACGCAGCGGTGACGCCCGGCGTACGAGATCGGTGCTGCATCTCGCGATTTGCTTTGTTTTTAAGATGCGTCTCGCGACGCCGCGAGGCGTCGCGCTGCGCGGCGCGGCGCCGCGCGGCGTCGCGCTACATCAAAGCCGCGTCGCGTCGCGTCGCGTCTCGGTGTGAATTGACCCTAAAATTTCAACTTTGTTGCTTTTGAATAAATATTGCATTATATATAACTTTCTTTAAAGGCACCTACTTAGAGCAGAGGCGGCGCTAGGCGTCGGCGACGTCGGCGACCGCCGACGGCCTCGCAGAAAAACTAGTTAGTTGCCTATCTATTTTCGTTTCGCCAATCACGTTTAATCCTCGAACAGATAAAAAATTTTCGCGCTCGCTTCGCTCGC
This sequence comes from Heliothis virescens, assembly GCA_002382865.2. Lineage (NCBI taxonomy): Eukaryota > Metazoa > Arthropoda > Insecta > Lepidoptera > Noctuidae > Heliothis > Heliothis virescens. Next base: position 14,711,641 of record NWSH02000008.1, on the reverse strand, counting down.
GCATTTATATAACATGGTCTGTATTTTTCTTTACTTTATGCCCCCACAAATTAATTAAAACAAATGGCGGCAATTTCAGCTTTACAAAATTCATAGGATACATTTTTGTGACTTAATCTAAAACAACAAAACTAAATCGCACTCGCTCCACTCGCGCCCTCTTTTTTTCGATGTTTTCACGTCGAGCTGGAAAAATTTCGCGCTCGCTTCGCTCGCGCATTCATATTTCTTCCTTTCTACTTCTTTGCTTCATAAATTATACAGTAGGTACCAAAATTGTGTGACAACCCAATCACCCTCCCCCCTCCGGCCACGGCAACAAGGGCCTCGCGAACTCGATTTCGCCTTCGGTCTAGCGCCGCCACTGACTTAGAGTAACCTAAGTTATACATATATTATAGATTACCTGCGACTACACTTGCGCGTTATAGTTGCAGGCAATGTTTAATTTGTAAATGATAGATTAAATTGGCGTTAAAGCTCTGTTTTTTATTTTGGGAACCCCCCCCNGAGTAACCTAAGTTATACATATATTATAGATTACCTGCGACTACACTTGCGCGTTATAGTTGCAGGCAATGTTTAATTTGTAAATGATAGATTAAATTGGCGTTAAAGATCTGTTTTTTATTTTGGGGACCCCCCCCTTGTCAAAGCTATAGCTACGTCCGTGAAACGGAGCATTATGTTACGAATTTGTTTTTCTACTTAATACTACAAATAAACTATATAAGAAACGCCTCACTAATAAAAGCGGTAAATATGAAACTACATAATATAAATATACCATAATTTTAATCAAGAACCTACACAATTTAATCCAATACATTCCCGCGGAACCCGGAATATTTAGACAGACGACGGAGAGGCTCTTTGGGGAGCAGCAAGGGGGTTATAATAAGGGTAGTGGAGGGATTTTTTGTCGTCTCAACGTTCCCTCACGCACCCTTAAGTCGCCCCCTATATTTATCTAGAGCTTCAATGTTTCTCGGTACCTACAGTGATTTCACTTGCTAATCCAATTCGACCTTTTTCAGACTTTGTTAGTCAATTCCTTTGGATCAGACGAATGTTCTTTGATAATATTGAAAGAAGTTATGTAAACTGCTTATTTGATTTACGATGGTAATTTGAGGAGCTTTAGATATTTAGGAGGATAGATATAAGTATAAGATGGACATTTGGTTGTGAATTTTATTTGGCAGTTTTGATTTTGGACGCTGTTTTTATAAATAAAATTTGTTGTGAACGTGAGTCTCTTGCTTACAGTTACTCTTATTTTACTTATGGTATCTTTACTAATATTATAAATTGAGTTTCTTTGTAATTTGTTGGTTTACTTGAACGCACTGATCTCTGATACTTCTGGACCAATTTCAAATTCTTACAGAGTTATGGCTACTTTTAAGATTACTTCTAATCTAGGTGCGGGAGGTAGTTTCTACGGGAATTGAGTAAAAGAACTGATAAAGACTAGTTTAATAATATCTTCTTCGGGTTTAAATACCTTACTTACGCATGTTTCGCCATTTTAAGTTTAAAGTAGCTACTTGAAAACAGCACAACACACATAAAGCACACAAAACAATTAAGTTTATCTTAACGCCACACAAAAGCGATACTATATCATTCTCACGACCTTCTCATTTCTCTTAATTAAGTTTAATGGCGACCGTAAGTTGTGTCTTACGATACTCGGGGGAACTTGTTCTTAGAACAACTGATACACAACAACTAGAAACATGTAAACGTAGTTTCTTTAGGCATTACCTAGTTCCTGTGGTTTTATCCTTTCTCTGAGAGAACACAGTAACATGCACCAAGTGGAGTTTGATAAGCCACAGTTGTTTTTTGATATAGATGTTTTATGTCACGAAAGGCTGTAAGGCTGAGGCCAAACGAGCGTATATTTTTGAGTTGTGAGTCGCAGAATTTTTTTGCCCCAGTCTTAATGCACAGATGACAGCAGGTCAACCTACCCCAGTCTGCCAAATTTTTCCAATCGAACATTTACTTTCCACCATTGTGATAACGTTGAAAATCTATTGAAGAAGTTTGTAGTAGCTTGCTATGCTGTTGTCTGTACATGCACAATGTCTTTGTATGTGTAAGCTCAGGCACGATCAGTAGTGGTGGAGAAAATATGCATGATTACACAATAATTCCCGCTTTTTCACCATTTATCAAAAATTGTTTCAGTGTTTTTATCATCAGGATATTATAAAATTGGTTACAAGTTTGTTTGGTGCACGAAAAAGCGGTACTTATAAACTTTTCAGGTTGAATTTTAGTAAGAAAAGTCGTGTATACGTGATTCCCTAGAGTCTTATAGCAATATCGCAGCGAAATCGCAACTTGACGCCACTCGCTCCGTATCTGTCAGGATATGCTAAGCGAACTATCAGCGAGTGCTCGCAAATCATGACGATAAGCTTCTAGAATAATCGCCTTATCTCCGAGATGATAAGAACAGGGAAGCTGGAATATACTTGACGTTTTAATATGGGAAGAGTATTTTATATGGCTGTGGTATTAAATCGAATAGACAGTGATTTTTATTTCTTACAATTTTCTTTTGTTTTGTTATGAGGATTTTTGATATTTTTGTCTCTATGTAGTGTAATCATACCGCGACCAAATTTATATTTCAGTTTACTATCACAATGAACGTAATATAGGTAATAGAATAATGTTAGGAGTCAATTTCCGAAGTATAAATATGATCCATTTCATAAGTACTACCACAGAAATATAAAAGAAAAAAATTATGTAACCAACCACTGTGTTGTTTGATAAATAAAGGTTGAAGTTCAAATACCTAGTTGTAAACATTATTTTTATGTCATGGATACTATATAAATAAAAACAAAGGAATTCATTATTACCTAAACGAGAAAAAAAAAACAAAAAAAATCCGCCTCCATTTATTTTCGTCAGATACTTTTTTTTTAAGTCAGCTATACCAATTCTAAATCACCCACCACACTAGCAGATCAATAAAGAGTTACAACCAGTACCTACTTCAGTAAAAAAGACAACATCACCCATACACTATTAGTTTCCCACTCAGCCCCAAGATAAATGGCGGGGGTTGCTACCACAGTCGTACAAAAGTTGGGGTTGAAACTTTAAGATCACTGCACATATCTTGGGGCGATGCTGCAGGCCTTCCGCTCGCGTGAATATCGGGCTTTGATGTGGATTGGTGGCAAATATGAGTATTAATAGGTAGCTATATAAATTGTTTGTGTGTTTGTAATGCTGTTAGTGTGAAATCGGTGGTCTGGTCAGATTCTGATGACGTCTTTGATGTACTCTTTGTTAAAAAATATATGTAGGTACAGACAACGGCAGACCAATCTGATTCTGTCAAATTTTATCAATCGAACATTAACCTTCCACGACTGTGATGAGATTGAAAATCTGTTGCAGAAATTTGACAGATTGTGGTAACTTGATGTGCTGTTGCCTGCACAGACGACGGCAGATCAACCTGATTCTGTCAAATTTTATCAATCGAACATTCACCTTCCACTATATTGTTAAGGTTGAAAATCTATTGAAGTTTGTCAGATTGAGGTAGTTTGATGTTCTTGTGTCTATAACTATATAAATTGTTTGTGCATCTGTTATGTTGTTAGCGTGAAATTGGTGAACTGGTCAGATTCTGATGTCGTATTTTATGTTGTCTGGTTGGACATATAGTTAGGCCTTTCATAAAAACCTGATTCTGTCAAACTTTATCAATCGAATTAACCTTTCAGTATTGTGTTGAGATTGAAAATCTATTGCAGAAATTTCACAGATTGAGGTAGGTTGATGTACTGGCGTCTGTACTAAGCTGTCTGGTGGTGCAATGTTTTTTTTTTTTAAATATATAAAAGAGTCCAGATGAAATTAACTTCTACTTTTATTTTTGCTGTAGGTAAGTACTTTGAAAACACTATAAAGTTCATATTGATAAAAATTCCGGTGAGTACATCTTTGTTTCAACTTGGGACAGTTCAGTGAATCCTCACAAGAAAGTTTTTCTTATTGTTATTCTGTATGTAGTTTTTGTCCTTCTCAGAATGTTCGCACATAGTTATCCGAAGCTGAGTATTTCTTTGTTCTAATCCTATATACCTTTCTGTTCTTAGAAAATATTATTTATTTCATCAACGTTCTATCTACTACCAGTAGTATACGAGTATACCTCTAATCATCGTCAAATTAAATTGTTAAAAAGTAATACCGAAAAAGCGTTTGCAAAATTATATTCAAATTGCAAAACGAAGCATAATAGCCGTTCAAATTCCAGCATAACACAATAAAAGTTCTCATTTGCAGGCTGAATAAACTTCCACGCGATAGGAAATGCAATACACGCGAATTAAACTTCCAACCGAATTATATTATTTGCCATTTCGGGGAGTAGCCGGTAACTGCATTTGGCCAAACTTTGCCAATCGCACTTAGGTCAATTTGCTTTTAAAGTGCTAATTAGGTAATTGGTATGTTAACACGATGCTAGTTTCAAATGTAGGATTTTCCCGGCAATTTCTTCGGCGGCCATTTGCATTTTCGCCGTTTGACAGCTGACAAAATGTCAAATGTTATTCGGTAACGCTTTGAAGTTTAATTACGTTTTAATCGCGTCCAAACGTTACGCTAATTAGAACATACGTGATTAGGTTGCAGTATCGATTGAATTAATTATTAATGTGTTTTAAAATATATTGTTGATATTTGAATAATGATGTGACCTTTGTGATTAGATATAAGTAAGTAGTACTATCGCAAATCTTCAATGTTAAACATTGGTTGGATTTATCACGTAATCTCCTAGAAATAAAATCAAAACACAAGAGTTTCTAATCCGGAAATTGGAAACAAAACCTCGTGTTCAAAATACGCATACATTGTATAACATTTTCAAAAACCTCTCTTAGGGGTGCTCCCTTACACTCCCTAAGAAACCTTCACACCAATTTTCTATGCTCAGTAGTTTCGGTTATGCTTTGTCCATCAGTTTATCACTCAGGAATGTAAGAGTTTTATATATTGATGATAGACTTTTTATTAAAAACATAAGTAGAAATAAAATCCAACAAAACCCGAAACAAAATTATCCCAACCCCAAAATAATCATCCATAACCAAACAATTCATTACACAGGTACTAAAAACAATTTCATGGCATAATAACAGAAACATTACAGTTTCGAATAATAATGTCGCTTGGTATTATTATCCCTTTTCGTTTAAGAGGCAATTGAGGGCGGACAATAGGCGGCTAGGTCGGAAAGACCCCGTGGGTCGGAAGCACCCAGCCAGCCCTGCTTCAAGAGAAACTTCGCTTTGTTTCACTAGTGCTAGTTTGGTTTACGAAGAATTTATAATGTCGTTTGTTTTTGTGTTCATAGTTTTGTGAAAGAGGAGTCAAGATTAAAGACATTGACCTCAAGAGCTAACTTTAGTATTTAATGTCGCAGTCAGACATGCCATCGAATACACAGTGGACAAAAAAATGTATAGTTGTGGGACTTATTAAATTTTGTCTTTGAAGTATTTTACTTTTCCAAAAAATATAATTCAGTAACTACCTGAATGTATTCATAATAATATTAAGACGATTTAAAATATACAACATAATATACGAACAAATGTAGGAATTATAATATGAAATAATTCAAGGAGCGAACACAGGTACACAAGTTAATTAATAGCATATATTTTTTTCAGTAAGTGAGTAAAAGGTGCTAGCAATTAAAAGTTACTTTTGTTATTATCATCGTTTTCTAATTTCATATTATAAAAAACCCCCGACACAAAAACTTGATTTCCCTTTAAAAAGTAAAAAATAATAAAAAAAATACGTCGCGTTGGGGGACCGCTCCTAATTATTCCTTACTTATTTACGATTTTTTTCATAAGTATCACATGCCTACCTATTTAGGAGCGGTCCCCCAACGCGACGTATTTTTTTTATTATTTTTTACTTTTTAAAGGGAAATCAAGTTTTTGTGTCGGGGGTTTTTTAAATTATGAAATTAGAAAACGATGATAATAACAAAAGTAACTTTTAATTGCTAGCACCTTTTACTCACTTACTGAAAAAAATATATGCTATTAATTAACTTGTGTACCTGTGTTCGCTCCTTGAATTATTTCATATTATAATTCCTACATTTGTTCGTATATTATGTTGTATATTTTAAATCGTCTTAATATTATTATGAATACATTCAGGTAGTTACTGAATTATATTTTTTGGAAAAGTAAAATACTTCAAAGACAAAATTTAATAAGTCCCACAACTATACATTTTTTTGTCCACTGTGTATTCGATGGCATGTCTGACTGCGACATTAAATACTAAAGTTAGCTCTTGAGGTCAATGTCTTTAATCTTGACTCCTCTTTCACAAAACTATGAACACAAAAACAAACGACATTATAAATTCTTCGTAAACCAAACTAGCACTAGTGAAACAAAGCGAAGTTTCTCTTGAAGCAGGGCTGGCTGGGTGCTTCCGACCCACGGGGTCTTTCCGACCTAGCCGCCTATTGTCCGCCCTCAATTGCCTCTTAAACGAAAAGGGATAATAATACCAAGCGACATTATTATTCGAAACTGTAATGTTTCTGTTATTATGCCATGAAATTGTTTTTAGTACCTGTGTAATGAATTGTTTGGTTATGGATGATTATTTTGGGGTTGGGATAATTTTGTTTCGGGTTTTGTTGGATTTTATTTCTACTTATGTTTTTAATAAAAAGTCTATCATCAATATATAAAACTCTTACATTCCTGAGTGATAAACTGATGGACAAAGCATAACCGAAACTACTGAGCATAGAAAATTGGTGTGAAGGTTTCTTAGGGAGTGTAAGGGAGCACCCCTAAGAGAGGTTTTTGAAAATGTTATACAATGTATGCGTATTTTGAACACGAGGTTTTGTTTCCAATTTCCGGATTAGAAACTCTTGTGTTTTGATTTTATTTCTAGGAGATTACGTGATAAATCCAACCAATGTTTAACATTGAAGATTTGCGATAGTACTACTTACTTATATCTAATCACAAAGGTCACATCATTATTCAAATATCAACAATATATTTTAAAACACATTAATAATTAATTCAATCGATACTGCAACCTAATCACGTATGTTCTAATTAGCGTAACGTTTGGACGCGATTAAAACGTAATTAAACTTCAAAGCGTTACCGAATAACATTTGACATTTTGTCAGCTGTCAAACGGCGAAAATGCAAATGGCCGCCGAAGAAATTGCCGGGAAAATCCTACATTTGAAACTAGCATCGTGTTAACATACCAATTACCTAATTAGCACTTTAAAAGCAAATTGACCTAAGTGCGATTGGCAAAGTTTGGCCAAATGCAGTTACCGGCTACTCCCCGAAATGGCAAATAATATAATTCGGTTGGAAGTTTAATTCGCGTGTATTGCATTTCCTATCGCGTGGAAGTTTATTCAGCCTGCAAATGAGAACTTTTATTGTGTTATGCTGGAATTTGAACGGCTATTATGCTTCGTTTTGCAATTTGAATATAATTTTGCAAACGCTTTTTCGGTATTACTTTTTAACAATTTAATTTGACGATGATTAGAGGTATACTCGTATACTACTGGTAGTAGATAGAACGTTGATGAAATAAATAATATTTTCTAAGAACAGAAAGGTATATAGGATTAGAACAAAGAAATACTCAGCTTCGGATAACTATGTGCGAACATTCTGAGAAGGACAAAAACTACATACAGAATAACAATAAGAAAAACTTTCTTGTGAGGATTCACTGAACTGTCCCAAGTTGAAACAAAGATGTACTCACCGGAATTTTTATCAATATGAACTTTATAGTGTTTTCAAAGTACTTACCTACAGCAAAAATAAAAGTAGAAGTTAATTTCATCTGGACTCTTTTATATATTTAAAAAAAAAAAACATTGCACCACCAGACAGCTTAGTACAGACGCCAGTACATCAACCTACCTCAATCTGTGAAATTTCTGCAATAGATTTTCAATCTCAACACAATACTGAAAGGTTAATTCGATTGATAAAGTTTGACAGAATCAGGTTTTTATGAAAGGCCTAACTATATGTCCAACCAGACAACATAAAATACGACATCAGAATCTGACCAGTTCACCAATTTCACGCTAACAACATAACAGATGCACAAACAATTTATATAGTTATAGACACAAGAACATCAAACTACCTCAATCTGACAAACTTCAATAGATTTTCAACCTTAACAATATAGTGGAAGGTGAATGTTCGATTGATAAAATTTGACAGAATCAGGTTGATCTGCCGTCGTCTGTGCAGGCAACAGCACATCAAGTTACCACAATCTGTCAAATTTCTGCAACAGATTTTCAATCTCATCACAGTCGTGGAAGGTTAATGTTCGATTGATAAAATTTGACAGAATCAGATTGGTCTGCCGTTGTCTGTACCTACATATATTTTTTAACAAAGAGTACATCAAAGACGTCATCAGAATCTGACCAGACCACCGATTTCACACTAACAGCATTACAAACACACAAACAATTTATATAGCTACCTATTAATACTCATATTTGCCACCAATCCACATCAAAGCCCGATATTCACGCGAGCGGAAGGCCTGCAGCATCGCCCCAAGATATGTGCAGTGATCTTAAAGTTTCAACCCCAACTTTTGTACGACTGTGGTAGCAACCCCCGCCATTTATCTTGGGGCTGAGTGGGAAACTAATAGTGTATGGGTGATGTTGTCTTTTTTACTGAAGTAGGTACTGGTTGTAACTCTTTATTGATCTGCTAGTGTGGTGGGTGATTTAGAATTGGTATAGCTGACTTAAAAAAAAAGTATCTGACGAAAATAAATGGAGGCGGATTTTTTTTGTTTTTTTTTTCTCGTTTAGGTAATAATGAATTCCTTTGTTTTTATTTATATAGTATCCATGACATAAAAATAATGTTTACAACTAGGTATTTGAACTTCAACCTTTATTTATCAAACAACACAGTGGTTGGTTACATAATTTTTTTCTTTTATATTTCTGTGGTAGTACTTATGANTAATCAGTTGTATGTAATACTCTAAAGTTGGTAAAATGTAGTACCAACTTACTCCTCTACCAAGCCCCTCGAGGTCTAACTATGAAGCTATTGTAAAGATCATAACATAATTGAATAAGAAACTAACAGCCAAGTAATCTCACCACTATGATTCGTGAGTAGTCTTTACCTCCCAAAGGGGATGACAGTTATGTAGGTACAGATGACAGAGGGTCAACCTACCCGAATCTGTCAAATTTTACCAATCGAACATTAACCTTCCACTATTGTGTTAAGGTTGAAAACCTATTCCAGAAATTTGACACATTGTGGTAACTTGTCTGTACTTTCGGCTAGTTTCGGTGAACAAACCTATTTTCATAGATTTTGAACTCAGATTCTTAGTACAAAACCACTCTTATATTCCAAGAATAGTTTTGAAGATAAAATCAGTCTATTGATTGGTCTAAGGTGCTCTAAAAATATCTGCTACGGATTCAATGGGGTCGTCACTATTGTAACCTATATACAATACTATCTCCTATTTTTATAACACCTTATATAGTGCGTGCTTATATCCTACGGTGTTTATGGAAAGATTAATATTTCGTATCACGAATGTTTTTCAGCTGTAATGATATGATTTTTTTTTAATTTCAGTCTGGGAAAGTTATGATGTTTCAGAATTCCATACAAAAATAGTACCTATGGTATATTATATTACATATCCTATAAAAATGGATTTTATTAAAATACTCGTACATTTTAGTACGTAAAGTAAAATATTATATCCAAGCATTTGTAAAAAATCGCACTTCCTCTAACACAGCTCGTTATATTTTCGTGACCAAAGCGTAAATAAATAATGACATTTCCACGAATCCTTTTGAACTATTAGATTTTTTACCGGTTTTAAAAATCATTTATATACCTTTATTCACGTTTCATTGAAGGATTCCCAGAAATTCATGTATAGTTTGACAAACTATAAATGAACAAAATCCATTTTTCTTCTTTCATCGATGTACTAAAAAAATGGTTTTAGTTTCAGATTTTTTACCTACCATAATAGAACGGTACATTTTTAGTACCTACAAAATTGTGTTTTTGCAGCCTGAAAGTACGTAAGTACGTACTTTTATCGTAGAAATATATTTATACGACACACATTTTAACGACAAAACATAAATTATCTGAATATAACAACATTCCTACAACAATCATAAGATATAAATCATCAAGAATACATACGCAAGACACATCACGGCACAGAATCCACACCAAACGGGTATTTGTTAGTAAGTGCATTCATGTACGAAACATCACTGACACACACTGCATACACTACATAATCATACATCCGACACTCAACACAGTACTATACAGTCAACATATATTTGAAATTTTACACACCGTGTATGTATGGTTATGATATAAAACGACAAGAAGCGTCGTAACCATTCGAGGGTTGGTTTTGACTGAAGGCGGGGGCGAGCGCGGGGCGCGGGGCGCGCGCGGCGCCGCGCAGGCGGGGTGTCCCCCACACCGCCACCCCTCGGTCCACTATCGGGACCAACTTTATTTTTCTGTTTTCGGATCGGCCACTTATCTTTGCCGGTGCCGATTGATACAAAAGCGCAATTAAAATACGCAAGTTTTTCCACTTTTTTTAGTGCTGCTTTTTTTGCCGTTGCCGAATAATTAAAGTTTTTTGTCGAGGAAAAGTTGGTACTGATTTATCGTCTAGTTTTGCATTTATCGTCTGGGACTTTTAAGTGGCTCTTACCCTGAATTGCATTCCATCTTAGTTCTGCGCTAACGATATTTTAAATAGTTGAATGTAAAATGACGTCAATGATTTATATGGCGCAATTAGCATTTAATAGCTGAAGAACTTGATCCTATATAAAAGAGAATATAGCTTTTCTGTATAATAAATATTATGTAGTTTACAGAAAAAAAAATACTAGGACATATTGCAGAAATAGGGAGTTGGATTAAAGGTCCGGAACCCTAGATTATATACATTTAGATGGATTAGTTGGCAGCCTTGCATATTCTTGGATGGTGGAATTACAAACATTATTCATCATCCACTAACAATGTAACGTAATTCGGACGATTGCGCAATCAGTTATTGAAATCAGTGAACTAAGACGATCGAGTAATTAATCATCGAGAATGACTGTAAGGAATTCTGTCACTGTGACTCAAGTAATGTGTGGATAGATTTTAGGTTGCATCAACAACACATTCTTTTTTTAATATAGAGAACTTAGTTGAGTAAATAAATAACTTATCCTGCTTTCTGATGAAGTCTTCTGACTGGTTTTGTTTGAATTTTAGATGTCCAGTGCTTTGCTACGTATGGCATTGTCAGTGGTCTTGGATAGTGCAGGTGTATTGGCACATTGGGCAGCACAGAATGTGCCATATCGTTTGTGGTGCGGCACCACACATGCATCTATTATCGTCAGTATAACCCCACCTAAATAGGTTACATGTGGGAAGTATATAAATATGTAAAATCTCCACTTATAACACCAAAACTATAGTATCATGTGCTAAAAGGTACAGCTACGTGTGCATATGCTACAGTATTCCGGACTTTCGATTTTCAGAAACTATTTCGCGATGTATGTTGTATGGCGCCAACTAAGTTTTTTGCGTTCGCTACCATTTAGAAGCGTCACGTTTCGTTCTGTATTGGCAAATTTTTGCGATGGATGCCGTTTTAAATGTTTGCTGTATAGCAAACGAAGTAAGCGATACATTTTATGATGGTTCCTCTTTTCTATAGGTTTTGTTGTTAGATGTTTTTAATGGCGTGAAAAAGATGTCTTGAAACACGCGTTTTATGCAGTAATATGTCGTATTGTCCATTAACAATTGTTGCAAGTATGGACTCGGCAAAATCGTTACTCTACCTGACTTCATGTCATGTTACTTGGTACCTGATAGTCTTATGAGTGAAATAGACAGATATTTAGCCTGCTGATAAGATGATAGATTCCATGCAAAATCCGTATTTATTTCCAAGGCTATTTGAAAAGTAGAGAGGCTAAATATACATTTTTATAATCACTTTACTTAGTACAGCCTCCATTCGTACTTTCCAAACAAATAAACTTGTCTTGGCAACAGGAATTCCGTATAGCGGAACCCAAAACAGCGGCACTTTCATGAATTTCTGGAAAAAAATAAACAAATTCTAGTACTAAAAGAAAATGGCGTTCTCTAGTTGTTTGCTTGAACAAATAGAGGAAATTAGATAGCGTTTTCTTACTTTTAAGTGTTTTTATTTTGTTAAAGCTCTGTAGCTGTTAGTTATAGAGATAGATTGTAAAATAGATTTATTATGAAAACCTAGAGAAGAATTGAGTTTCGTTCCATCATCAGCATTTTTATCGTCCCACTGCTAAGCACAGGCCTCCTCACACACAGAGAAGGATTGAGCGTTATGCGCCACGCTTGTTCAATGCGGGTTGGTACAAAAAAATTGGTCATTTAAAACTATAATACAACAAAAAAATATCCATATTTTAGTAACTTCTCTTCGATTAAATCCGTTCGTTTTGTCATCCCATACCTAGCATTCCCAACTATGCAGGGGTTGGCGAATGCAAATGAGTGCTCGCAGCTTACAAACAGCAACTGTCTATCTGATTTCCTCAACTCAGCTACCTGAGAAACCCGATACCCATGGTAAGACTACTCTTCGGTTATTAATTATTCTGAATCACATATACCTGTCTACATTTAATTTACGTTAGCAATACAGAACATACCTTCAGACGTTCCTTTGAACAAACATACATTCCAAGTAATATATCGGTTTTACTGCATAATGTCTTAACTATAGACAGTTGGCTCGCTGCCTGATGCTGCGCTGCACGTCTATAAAATACTTTGAAATGTTTCTAACAATGATGTATTGTTTTAATCTTAGCAGTTTAGATTCTATTTAGTTTATAAGTATTCGTTTTCTTTTAACTTGCATTTTTAAACTTACTGAAATGGCAATTCGATTCATGGTTCACGAGATTTCTTGTTCAATTAGTTCATGTCGGTCAGTCGTTCATGTCGGTCGGTCTGTTTCCCGAGGGGACTGCTTCTTGTATTCTTCATCAAACTCCGTCCAGTAATCTTTGCGTAATGAAGTAAAAAACATTTAAATACATACGTCCTCGCAAACTTCCGCATTTATAATATTAGTAGAGATAGAAGAGGAGCTAAATTCTCTGTCTTTTTACTCAATATATTTGTACTTCATCTTTACACAAACATAAGTTCCACCGCGATATTCTTCCAAATTATTCTACACCCTTAAAATTCGCCAATCTTTAGCTGTTAAGGCGAGTTCGATACAAATTGTTTTATAATACCCCCGGGGAGTATATAAAGTGAAATGAGAAATGCAAGTTTAAGGACGAGGGGTGTTCCATGACCTACATATTTTAATTCCTGACTTAGGGAGAAAAATAAGCCGGGAATCTTGAAGAGGCCTTAAAAGTTGTTGATGCGGCGGATTTTAAGTTCATCAAAATCACCACTTAAATATTCTGTTTTGGATCAGGGGGAATATAAGGCTCATTTAATTTTACCTTATTCCTGGGTAGAAATTGATTTAGTATTATATTTTTTTGTAAGACTGCATTGCAGTGGGTCTCTATTTGTTTCATATTTAAAGTTTTTATAGACTGTTATAGGTAGTTTTAAGATTGAAAAGTATTACTCCTACACAAGTGTGTCTTTCTGGAAACACTAAGCTAATTTAATGACGAAAAGAAAGTATAGGGTATACTAACTAAAAAATATACGTAACTAAGTTAAAGCTACCATGGTGAATAGCTTTTTAATTAAATTCTTCGTTTTAGTACTTTGCTGTTCGCAAAACAAACCGAGTACATACAAAAATAAAGTCATCGTAGTTTAGGAGCTAGGCATAAAAGTGAAGTTATTTATGTACAACATTACGCTAGTTTAAGAGCTTCCAAGAAGAATGTGTACAAAGTTAAGCCGTTAGTGTTTATATCAAGCGGTTGGGTATACACATTTACATATTTTAACTGTAAAGTTTTTGTGTAACAAAATATATGAAACTAGAGAAACAAGTTATGGGTATGCTCGTGTCACTGTCTTTTTATTTAGTAAAAATTTAATAATTTGTGCCAAAATATTGATGAGTTTTGAATCTGTAAACTCAACAATATTAAAGAGATGATTTACATTTTATTATAGCATGTGAAGTCCTCTTCAACTCAACATACCGAATATTGATTCTTTGTTGTCTCTGAAATAATTTGACAATGATTTAAAAAACTAATGTAAATGTGTGTAGTTCTTCCAGTTACTATATTAAAATTCCTAACTATTTCATAAATCCATACAAATCTATACAATATTTCACGCATTTCACACGCTCAAAAACTTAATGGTCTTACTTAAAAGCGGCTCAAGACGTCATGCCTTCAATGTACTCACGTTTTGAAGTTAGGAGGCTTAAAAGTATTAAATATAGGAAGGTAACAAACAGTATATTATATCTTTACAGCTGATACATTCCATGGGCTTTGAAAGTTTTACTTTGTGTTTTTTAGGGACTCGTGTTAGATTTGTGTATTGCTAGTTTTAAAAATATGGAATACTAGCCGTTTTCCCGCGTCTTCACTCCCTTCCCGTGGGAACTAATGCCTGAACCCGCATAAAATATAGCTCATGTTATTCGGTGTTAATGTAGTTTCCCAACAATGAAATATTTTTTCCAATTCGGTTGTTTAGTTTTAGAGTACAAAAAAAATCCTCTTTGCTATATTGGTATTGTTGTATTTTTTATTAATCTAGCAGCGTTTTTATTAATATTGTTAGATGAAATACTCGATATGTCTAGCGTAACATCATTATGTTTGATTTTATAAATAACAGAAATTGGTTTTTAACACCTAACGTAATGTTAAACATCACTCCATTTTTCAACAGAAATAATGAACTGGCTTATAAATAAACTAAAAACATACACGATACTGACAGGAGGGATTATCAAAGCAATTTATATTATGAATAAAACAGTCAACAAAAACAAAGTATTAAATTGACCTGCTGGGATTAGCGACTTACTCGAACTGTTCTTGTATATTCCCTAAACTAATCATTGAGAGTCGTCCAAACTCGTTATCGTACAAAATGTGTACTGTCTGCTAGTGCTTGTGTACTTTATACAGTAAACATTGAGTTCAATTTTGCTTGTTTACATTTTTTGTTTTTAACATAAAGATTTTGCACGATCAACAGACATGTACTTGTACATCATGATATCAAAGAGTTGGAGACTACGCTTTCGTAGCAAAAGTGTTAGCTGTGCTACGCCGTAGTAAATTGCGTAGCAAATTCCTGCTTAAAATGTAGTGACATTTTGTAAAACACAATAGAGTGGAAATTAAATAGACCTCAAAAGTTAAAAATATTTTTCCACCAACAAATAGCTGTTATTTCAACGCTGATCCTGACCCTCGAAACTTTTCGGAAAGCTTACTTTTATCCGATAAAATGTTGCCAGAAAACGTTGTATTTTAACGAATTTCGATAAATCGTAAAATTTTACTGGACCGTAAAACATTTGTTTATGTAAAAAAAAATGTCAAATCCAACCTTCTGACGAATGAAAATAAAATACTTGTATTTACATTCATTGTCATCGGTCGTAACTGGGTTCGTAAGCCTAAAACCAAACAAATGACTTCGTTTGGACAGACCCGGGGTTTTTTTAATACTTTTTGTTTTCTGTATGTTTGATTATAAAAGCGGCTTTGTATAACAGTCATTGGGGTTATATGAGTCAAAGGTAGCTTTTGATATTTACATGGCGTTTATGATGGTGGATTTTTTCAATGAAGACTGTTTCTTATTTACTGATATGATGCATTATTTTTGTGCAGCATATGACCTTCCAAGGTCACGAATTATAATTTAAAATTATAACAAGTTGTAATCCAATTATATTGTAATAGACAGCCGTGTTTCTGAGAAGTTTGTTCATCACCACTTCTTTTTCCCAGCCACAACACTAGGAAATTGTGGTTTTTAGGGTTACTGTTCTTTTGTAATAATTGACGTGAAAGAGTGTTAATCTAATTATCTTAGTTTCAATGAACTATTTTGACTTTGGCATGTTCTTTTAATAACTAAAATCAGGATATAATTACGGCAAATACATGATAATAACAATACGAAACATTATTTTAAACCAAACTTTTTTTGATATAAGAACCTTCATCAAACCTTGACCCACCACCATACACTGGCGAAGAACAAATTCTTCTTTAATTTTCCAAAGCGCCCTAAGGAATCGTAATAGCTATAGGAAATAAATTCACTCATGAAATATGTAATAGCCACTGCTAGCCCGAATTTTTGGGGTGACTGCTTCAGTCGCCATGGCTACGGAACTGGGCACGTTTACTTCAAACCTAATGGAATTAGATCAATAAGAATTTATAAGGACTTACTAGCTTCTGCCAACGGTTTCAACCACGTCCTGTGAGAATTGCTTCACGCATCCTCGTAATAAGTTGCCGATCTTGTTGGCTTGGCTGTCTAATATTGAAATATAAGCGCGTACAAAGAAACTAAAAGCTTTATAGTTTTATTCATATACATTTAAAATACCTTTTAAAGGATACTTGAGATTTTCAAGAAATAACTCAGCAAATGGTCTGCAACAATAAGGGAGTTAAAGTAAATATAAAACTAGGTATCTCTAACTTGATCTTCATGATCATGTCAGCTTTTAAGATGTTCACTTCTCATCATTAGCCGATGGACCATTAATTTACAAAAGAGGACAGTTAAAGGCAGCCTGAGTCCAGACAACTTTAATGTGAATATTTAAAATCTCGGTTACTTTTCCTCGACTCCTCAACTCAAATCAATTGATTTTTTTTCAAGTGCAGTTACCGACGGCAATCAATCTGCTAGATAACATAAATAGACCGAATTCTAACAAATCCAATTTAAATTCAAAAACATCAAAACTAAACCGTTATGTATAAAGGAATTTGATGGAACAATGCAAGTATTTTCATTAGTTAGCTCAATATTGTTGGTAGGTTTTTTCAAATACAATCAATGCATTCGTTTTCATAGCTACATTTTCATGTTGATGTTATGTTCTGATATAAATGCAATATTTCAAAACTAGTCCAAACATTCTGTCAAAGTGTATAATCCGTTTTGTTTTATTGATGATACCAGTTTTCGTGTACAAATATTGGTGGCCTAGAGGTTGAAGGATCTGCTCTCAATTACAAATGTGTCGGTTTGGTTCTAGGTCAAGCAAATATTTTTATAGTTATTTGTACAGATGACAGCAGGTCAACGTATACCAAGCTGTCAAATTTTACCAATCGAACATTAACCTTCCACTATTGAGAAAATCTATCGCAGAAATTTGCCAGATTGTGGTAACTTGATGTGCTGTCGTCTGTACTCTAAAAGTGTGTCTTGGACAATAATGAATAATGGTGAAGGAAAAAAATTTTGAATTAACCTGGTCTTGATAAGTGTAAAAAAAAGTGATGCGTGATTTACGTTTATTTCTACAAGTAATACAAGCTCTTATTGACTGAGCGATTGCTGATAGCGAGTGTAACTCGATAACATTCGATACTGATTGGCAATTCAATCAGGATGTAATCCTAGATAAGCATGCTCAACTTTGAAAAATAACTTCTTGGAAAAACGTTATTTTTAGTTGAACTTAATAGGCTTAGCGTGTTTACTACAAAAGAGCCTAAAGTTGACAAGTTAAGTCGATTAACTAAACTTGTTTTTGGTACTAGTGTTTCTTTGATATTTATATTTGATAATATTATAAGTTTTGTTTCGCCAAGTATTTCGGCAACTAATTGCTCGTATATGAATGCATTAAAAAAAACATCAATTGAAATGCATTTTGGTGAAGGTGAAGGAAAACTACTCGAGAAAATCTGGATTATGAAGTAAAAAATCACCAACGCAAACGTGGTGATTACCGCTTGATTCATAAACCCTTCTCTGTGTAAAAGAAGGACTATCCCCAGCAGTTGGACGATAAAGAGGCTGATGATGATGATGAAGTGAATTTTACTTGAAACTTCAAATCACAGACTAAACAAATGATAGAAAATCAAAATTGGAAAACAATTCATGGCCCCATTAGCCAGTGACCCCACAAGATGTGATTGAAATCAAATGGAGGTCTCAAGTTTAGAGAATAAATGGTAGGGGAAGAAATGGGGGTGCAAGGGGACCGGACTACCCCCTAGCTTATACCGAGCACAAAACCATGTACAATAATCAATTCATTAAGCAACAAGCGTTTTACGGATTACGTTTTACTTACAGCGAGGAATTTGCTTGCCATTGAGGATTTAAAATATTTCATTGAAGATTCTCACATTGTTATGAGATCAAAGGGAACTGGGATTATAATTTATACTGAAATTAAGATTGTTGATATAATAATGATGTTAGATTGTCATGATTTTGCAGAATTATGACGTGGGTAACTAAATGGATGGTATAGATAATTTTGTATTACCTTTTAATATTAATAAGAAAATTAAAAAGCACTTTTAGGAACATAAAATTGTGGCTTATATTTGTATTTGTCAAAATGTTTGTGTTGAGGCAGAACAACATACATAGTGCCAACTTTATATTATATTATTAAATTGTTTTAAGCAACTTTTGTATAATCACAACTCACAGATGTTTATCAAAAGAACAACATCAGTTGTATTGTACTTTTATCCTCAAATTACGAAGAAAATTAATCATCTTCCTATAAACCCAAGTTAACTTAAGTTTATCTTTCGATTCCTTAATAATTACGTTATGTAATTAGTTCGATGCCCCATTTTCCATTTGATAGTTGATTCTTAAATTAAAATTTTGCAGTAACGAGTTAACTTACAGGGTTCAACTTATACTGGACATAGTTACATAAACTACCCACTTTAAAGTTAAACCTTGAAAATGTGGAAATCTGTTTACATGTTAAGTGATCAGTTAAATCTAAACTGTTGGATAGCCGAGTTATTTGGGCTTAATTTTTAAGCCAATTTCAGTTAGATAGAGCACGAACTGCTTAACTAACAATATTGGTTAGATCATTATGAGCTTTATGTCGAAGGGTGTAAAGGTCAGATTCGCTTGCCAGATAAAACGCGACAAAATCGATGAAAGGTTGATGAACGGAAGGTGTTGGAAGGAAAATACGAAACTGCTTTCGTTTTTAACTGCTGCCATACATAATGTAGCAGGAAGATGGAATAGGCGTTTTCTTGTAAACACAGCAGCCTCGGAACACATGCTTTTAAGTCTACATACAAACACCGAGGCTTGGCTAAAATGCCTTCCTAGTCTCTCAGATTATTTCATGAAGAAATGATGGATTATTATTTCGGGAAAAATAAGTGCTACGAGCAAATCCGTACTTCAAGATAAAATATAATATATTTTGTTTATTTACAATTTAGTTTGCCAGCCATGGAAAGAACAAAATATTATTTTGTTCTTTCCATGGCTGGCAAACTAAATTGGGTTATCAAATTACTAGATTGGGATACGGATTTGATTTTCAGAGAAATATTATGTCGTAAGAACCAATGTTTCTCCGTACTGTTTTGTTTGTTTACACTTTATTAATAAAACCAGTCTCTTTGAATTATTTCTTTTTGTTTCAAATAGATGTTTCCCCGAATATTGAATAATTTATGTTATTAATTTGTTTCAATCTTCCAAACCAGACACAATTATAATAGTAGACGGTACGTGTTATGGTAGTAGCCGGAAGCATAAGCTGGTGGGCTGCGTTTTGCGTGTTCGATTCCCGCTTGAGACAACCAAAAAGGTTATATTTTATATGCCTTTAGGATGAACATCCCCAAGAGTCAGGGAAGAGGATCTTATCTCAATAAAGAACAAACACAAAAAAAAAGAATTTAAATACAACGTTACATACAGATATCTCCCAAAACAATAAATATGAAAATATCAATGAAACAACGAGACTCAAAAAACACTAACCGCCATTTCCACTTAACATGAATAAAATACAAAAAAATCTTGAATACAAGGCTTAACCATCTGTAGGAAACAGTTTTATACCAATTCAATATACAGACAGATGCTACAACTCTCAGATGAAGGCATTAAAAATGCATTAGGAAGATTTCTTTGAGTTTGTACGAGTTGAAAAAATCGCTTCCGAATAGTAATGACGGCTGAAGTGCGAACACTAACTTTAACTGTCACAGTTAAGCTGACAAAGATAACGTTATAGAATAGATATTATATGGTCAAGGCTTCTAGATATGTTTTAACGGTAGATTAATATCTATCAGATCGGATAAAATACAACTTCACAATTGAGAGTTTCATAAAACTTAGTTAGACAGGGGATTTGGCTTTTCTAGGAAGGCTGTGGCCATCAGTGAGACAATATAAATAATATGTAGGATAAAAAAATATAAACACAAATCAACTTTGTTCATCAAGTTCATCCTTAACATTTTTAGGAAAGACAGACATAAAGACATCTAAAGTGCTGAAAGTAACACAAGTAAGTAATGAAATAAATAGAATATAAAATGTGAGAGCAGCATTCGAAGCCTCGTCTAGAATAAAGTATGATGGATAAAAACTTGATGATACTTACGAGACAAACGCGCGTGCCTTGCTTATCTAATACTACATTTTAAACCTTTTAAAAGAGTAGATTTTAGATTTTCTCTGATAAAAAATTGTTGAGCTTTCTTTTGATATCCCTTTTTAGTACAATTGCATCATCTTGCAGTTACGTGTTTGTTGTTCGAATGTGCTAAACTCGTTTTAAATTCGGTGCAGTGCGCGTTAAAGTATAACGATAGCATTCGATTTAGGGGGGTTTTATATTCAGTGGAATTTTTGTATGAATATAGAGTTATATTGGGTTTTCGATGAAGATATACAGTAGGTATTTGACACAATATAATAGCTACTGGTATTGTTATTGTAAGGTATTTTTTTAGTCTTTTTTTTCTTAGATGGGTAGTGGGTTTGCCACAAATATTTAGGGCATAAAATAGGTATAACTTGTAAAACCATTTGTTCAGATTTTACAGCCTGTAACAAAAATAATAAATAGTTTTCTATGATATCTCTCTTTTGTTAATTTTTATATAGCTGTAAGTCTTCCATAGTCTAATAAATAATAACCCTATTTTGAATTAAATTGTTATTTTAACCACGTTGTAAAAGAAAACCATGAATTAAACCGTTGCGTGTATGGCTGAAGTTTATCTGTAATCGCTGGCCGGTGAAACTGCAGCCACGATTTATTTGCCGGTTAAGGCAGATTGGTTAGATTTTATCATGGTGTAAGGTGAATTTAGACTTTAAGTGCATGTACTCGTAAATTGTGCAATTTTTAACTAGTTCTTTTTTTATTTCTTGGGATGGTAATTTAATTTTGCTTGGACTTTGATTTTCTTCTGTGTACGAATACCTACTGTTCATTTTTTGCAATTTATTCATATGTAACATATATTTTTTCGTATCTTACCTAAGTAGCCCATTTATAATCTCTTTGTTGAATTTCAGAAAGGTTAAATAAATAAGCTCCGGTGCACCAGTGTAACCACGGAAAATGCTACTTCTAAAATACACGTAACAAGTTTTTCAAAATTCTCTTGACCTACCACAACGTGTACAACATTTTATGACCAGTGTTCAGATAAAGTCGCCAGCCCGGTGCACTCGGAACAAAGTACTGAAAATATCACAATAACCAACCTTTTGGAAAATATAAAATTGGCAACCAATAGTTTACCTCATATTACCTGTTATGTTCGAAACTAAATATTTTTTACCCTAACTGCGAAATGATTTTAACAAACCTTTTGAGTACTTTTAATATAAACGTAGTTGATATCAGTTACAGTAAACTGCTGGGAACAGCCATTTTTAGGGTTCCGTACCTAAAGGGTAAAACGGAACCCTATTACTAAAACTTCGTTGTCTGTCTGTCTGTCTGTCTGTCTCCAGGCTGTATCTCATTAACCGTGATAGCTAGAATGCTGAAATTTTTACAAATGATGTAAATCCGTTGCCGCTATAACAACAAATACTAAAAATTAAAAAAAAGAAAATATTAAGGCTGTTGATTTATATTAATTAATTGCAGAATTGTATACTAGTAGCGCCATCTATTAGAAATAATGTGCAACTTAAGTAACTCACACTTGTCCAATCCTATTGTACTTTTTTCATAGATAATGGTACGGGACCCTTCGTGCGCGAGTCCAACTCGCACTTGGCCGGTTTTTATTAAAATACATACTTTTTGCACCTTAAAACTGAAATTCTAGCTATTCCTAACTACACGTGGAGTATCGATTTAATTTCAAAACTATTCTAGTATAAAAGCCAAACTAAGGCTTAATTCCTGAATAAAGTTGTCGCGTCTGGCCGATATTGCCGCATAATTGGCCTGGCTTTGAGTCTAGCCCACGTTAAACGATATAGATCAAGGCGTAATAGTTGTCTAGACTTATTTACATAAGTGTTCAGTCAGCTGAGAGATTTATAAGGATAATCGCTTTCATATTGATAAGGGTGGATATGCTTTGAAATTTAAAAATACGTGTAGAAATGATATAAGAAGCTAATGATATCATTGTAGTAAATAAGATGTTACATTAGCCCTACTTAGACATATGCTGTGCTGATCTCAATTTGGCATAAGGCGGGTGACGATACCGATAATGCGAAGAAAATAGGTTATTTACAGCATAAAAAACATAATTATAAAATAGTTGATTTTAAAAACCTACATCATAGAACTACTTCTCTTTAATTGGGTATAAAATATATTTTAATGAACTTGGCTTGCCACGCTGCCACGTGTTTTTATTCTAAGAATATCATATTTTTGATCTCAACATAAATAACAAATAATTTATTCAAAATACCCTAAATATAGCACAAACTCACGTAGGTCGGGTTTGACATTGTTATACCTACTTATAATTAATGAAGCTATGTTTTTCGT
>NWSH02000008.1:14670467-14681596 GCA_002382865.2 Heliothis virescens | reverse complement strand
ATGTTGAGACAGTTTCATAGGTATGTAACTTACCTACCAACCTTAAAACTCTTCGAACTTTTATGCGCGTCCCAAACGATTATTATTAGTTTATTTTTCGACGGCTACCTTTCATGTTATCTTAGTTACCTATTATGTGCCGCGCGCCGAGTAATTTTGTGGCACGTCCGTATTTATTGAATTTTGGTTAGGTTTTATTTTCAAATTTAGTTTATTAAGTACTGTAAGTAAAACCACAATAAATTATTTGACTGATTATCAAATAATTTAACAATTATTATGGTCGTAGTAGCAACGACGATTCGAGTAGGCAGTTACTTGATATTGATATTTATTTTGTAATTAGGTATTTAGAGTAGGTATTTACTAATTCAAGCGGCCCTAAAGCGATCGAATTATTATGAGGTACTTTGCACACACGCCGCAGGCTGCATTAATGTTTTCGATATTGGTAGATTGTTAAAACATTACTTGTGTCAAAAAAATTGAAGTTCAAATGGTGTTGACAAAAGTTATGAAAAATAATAAATTACAAAATGGATTTTAGTGAGCGCCGAAATCTAATTCATTCTTTTTACCTACGTTGTGCGCGTGCGTGAGGCGAATGACCTAGCGATATCAGGTGATTGTGCGAATGTAGTTCCGTAGAGCGCTCACTGTCATGACATGGTATTGAGCTTTTAACTTTTTTTGTTGATTTTGGAATCTCTCTTATTATTTATTACTGAACAATTGACTGCCTTTGTAAATTATTGTTTCCACGATTAGATTCTGGGGGAGAAATATTGCCAATCAATTAAAAAACACGCTGTATATTTATTATTATAAAAAGATACAATATAATTTTAGACAATCTCCCACAACACCGGTTGAGCGGTTTGACTGTGGGTGTGGTGCCGTATTGTCATACAAAAATTAGGTTTCTATTATGTACCAGTACAGACAACAGCACATCAAGTAACCACATATACGTTGACCTGCTGTCGTCTGTACATTAACAAAGATAAGCTTAATTATTTTGTATTTCGTAAGCTATCATTCCATAAATATTTTTTCACGCATCCCCCTAACCTTTATGAGGAAAAATTCAAGAAAATTTAGAATACAGAAACGCTGAACGTTTAATAAAATTTGATGTTGAAAAGTCCAACCTAGATGTGAAAAGAAATTCTACCGAAGCACAGCATTATGTATGAAATTAATTTTAAGAAACTGTGTCTGCTAAAAGAGCAAGTTTTTCATATTATCACCTTTTATTACCTTTAAACTTATTCATGCTGAGCCATTCGTTATGAGATTTATGTCTGTAATATTGTAAAAAAATTGAACTATTGTTGTATTTTTGACTTGTCATAATATAAGTATTATTCTAAACCCATTTCTAATAATTCATTATAACCTTTTCTACATTCGTATATCAACAGAATTCAGTTCATTGTAATAGGAGTGAAGTTTTTTCAGTCCATTTTCGGGCACAGTTCCAAAACTCCGGAATACTAATGAGAATTATTTTCTAACAGAAAAAACCACTGTCCAGTAGAATTTTTGCGAGTCCTAAAACTAATTTCGTTTCACTAAAAGGAAACATAGTCTTTGATCTCCCATTTTATATGAAAAGCATTTAGTTTAAGTGGGTTGTATCAATTTTGACTTTTAGAGACACTAAAACGTTTTTCAAAAAAATATTTATGAGCAGTAAATAATCTTATGATTTGAAAGCCAAAACTGTTATGTAGTTTACACAAAATGAATACTTATAATATTTCCTATATTTTAATACAGCACCTCCTTTGTTTTCGAAGTCGGTTACTAAGCTGCAAGTCCACACAAATAACCACATTTAAGAAAGACTTGTTTTAAAAAGTCAACTTTATAAAACTTATATGAGCGCGTACATCTATTCAGTAGATTATAAATAAATAAAAAGCGAGCGAAATGACAAAGGATAACACATGAATACCTGATGCTGATGCAACTTTGAAGAGTGGAAGCATCCGCATTGAAGAGCGGAACTCCAAAGCATGGCGTAAATTCATAAATGAATCTCTGAATATTTTAAACAAGTTCAGTTGGAAACTTGCGAAGTATTATCAGATTTTTTTAGAGTTCTGTACGAAAAGGATAGAAACGGAATCCATTTATTAGGACTGCACTGTACATCTGTCTATTCGTCATGACTAAGGTGTTGATTTGTTTATCGATAACCAGGCTGTTACTCATGAACCGTGATAATTAACTGTTGAATTTTTTCTCACTGTTGACTTGATGACATTGGGGCATTATCATCACCACCACGTTTTCAGCCACAGGACTTTCACTGCAGAACATAGTTTTCCTCGATTTGATGTCCAAAAGGATCGGTCGCAAGCGGTCTGCATCCTCGCCTACCAAGGACTTGTGTCACATCGTCTAGCTATTTCGTTGGCGCTCCTGCTATACTATTTGCAAGTCTGTAATCTCCACTAGAGCACTTTTTGGATCCATTGGACATTGTTTCTGTATGCTATATGGCCAGTCCATTATTATGTATAAGTAAAACATTACGGACCCCTTCGAGTGCGAGATCAACTTACACTTGATCAGGTTTTTAGCCAGCTGCGTTGATTGCATTATGCACAGTGGACATTTTGTCTGTCTTTTGTCAAACAGTAACGGTTGGCTGAACTCTTTGGTGGCTCGGTTTACTTAGCTAATAGAGAGACGATAGCTTTGTCTGAGACATTACTAGATAACAGAGGTATTTGGGTCAATGAACTGAGTGACTTTGTTCATTATAATATTTAAAATTGAATTTCCTTCCGCTGCAACTTAATTGTTTTAATACAATTATGTTTTTGTTTTAGTTCAGCTCCGTTCTTATCGTTTGTTTGTTCCAATAGATTTCGCAGTTGTCAAAATCAAAACCTTTTTTGATAAAATCGACTGCATTATCAAACCAAAGACAGTAATTATAATAATATTCATATCTTGCCCTGTTATATCTCACTTATTTATTTTCTCATACACATATATAAATCTATTGAAAGAGACTCAAAATTTCATAGATGACTGCGGCCAACTTTTTCATAAAATTACTTCTAAAGAAACATGAATACATTTCTCTTAGTGCTCAAATATATTATATTATTCGTTTAAAGTAAATTTTAAATTCAAATACGGGTTCAACGATTGCTTCACAGTGCGTGAAGTGTAATAATTAAATGAACTGAAGCAAACCAGCGTTAAATCTACTCTGAATCAGCTGTAGTCATTATTTTCAATTGTTTGATTTATTAATTTTTAATAGCATTCATCGTCATCTACCTTTTCATCGTCCCACTGCTGGGCTGGGCCTCCTCTCACACAGAGAAGGATTAAACGATATATCGCCAAGCTTGTTCAATGCAGACTTTATCGTCCAGATTTCCTCGTGATATTTTCCTTCACCTTTATCAGCCAGTGGTGTCTAAGATAAACTTATAAAGTACATACAATTTTGAAAAGTCGCTTGGTTGACCTGGAATCAAACCCACACACTCGTTTTACCACAGGGTTTTTTTTATAAAATGTATGGCTAGCAGATGATTATGACATTTTATTATATAGTGAATCCACTCCACAGTCTGCATTGTACGTATTATAAAGAGTTCAGAAATGAGACACCGATATATATTCAATTTTACTAGACTTAACACCACACAACCGTTTTCAACCCGACATGGTACGAATCTCCGACACATGAAGTGTAGAACCACAGATTACTTAATAAGTTTGGTGAAACCTCCTTCGCCAGTAGCGCCATCTCTGAAGGAACTTGTAAATATTCTAACAGTCGTCCATCCTGACGTATAATACGACCTCGTATTATTATCTGCAATAGTAACTCCATCATCTCCACGGTCCACCATGTCATTGATCCGAGGCGACACCACTGGTTCTGGCGTGTCAGGGTGTAGTGGACTGGAAACGACGTAGTCACTCCGCATTTCAGAGCGAAGCCGATCAAGCACTGCATTATCCAACCTATGATCACGGCGGATAACACGTGCCTGATCCGAGAGCCATTACTCCGAAACGTTGATAGTTGGTTCAAGCACCTGAAACAGAGTGAGCAACCGACTACGGTAAGCGGTGAGGTTAGTCTCCCCCTCTGTAGCCCCATAGTACGCGCGCATGACACTCATTAATTTCTTGTGTCCATCGTATGCGCGACGCACGACCGCCGGGAGCGAAGACCCTGTCAAAGGCCGGTGGACTTCCTGGTCACATGCCGTCCGGTGGCCGGTGTCCCCTTCGCCGACGTGCAGGTGGTGGCGACGACTTAACTTGTGCCTTTAAACATTTTAATTATTATTTTTATTTTAGTATCCATAGAACTTATCGACATCACTTTCATAAGCGAGCTGCTTCTCCACACCGATCTGGTGGGAGTACCTTTATGACACTATTATTAACCGAGCTGGTTAAGAAAAGAGATCTATGCTAGCTGCGTAGACCACACACGGTAGCTAAAGCACCGAACTGGTACTGTAACTCAGAGCACCGAACTGGTACTGTAACTCAGAGCACCGAACTGGTACTGTAACTCAGAGCACCGAACTGGTACTGTAACTCAGAGCACCGAACTGGTACTGTAACTCAGAGCACCGAACTGGTACTGTAACTCAGAGCACCGAACTGGTACTGTAACTCAGAGCACCGAACTGGTACTGTAACTCAGAGCACCGAACTGGTACTGTAACTCAGAGCACCGAACTGGTACTGTAACTCAGAGCACCGAACTGGTACTGTAACTCAGAGCACCGAACTGGTACTGTAACTCAGAGCACCGAACTGGTACTGTAACTCAGAGCACCGAACTGGTACTGTAACTCAGAGCACCGAACTGGTACTGTAACTCAGAGCACCGAACTGGTACTGTAACTCAGAGCACCGAACTGGTACTGTAACTCAGAGCACCGAACTGGTACTGTAACTCAGAGCACCGAACTGGTACTGTAACTCAGAGCACCGAACTGGTACTGTAACTCAGAGCACCGAACTGGTACTGTAACTCAGAGCACCGAACTGGTACTGTAACTCAGAGCACCGAACTGGTACTGTAACTCAGAGCACCGAACTGGTACTGTAACTCAGAGCACCGAACTGGTACTGTAACTCAGAGCACCGAACTGGTACTGTAACTCAGAGCACCGAACTGGTACTGTAACTCAGAGCACCGAACTGGTACTGTAACTCAGAGCACCGAACTGGTACTGTAACTCAGAGCACCGAACTGGTACTGTAACTCAGAGCACCGAACTGGTACTGTAACTCAGAGCACCGAACTGGTACTGTAACTCAGAGCACCGAACTGGTACTGTAACTCAGAGCACCGAACTGGTACTGTAACTCAGAGCACCGAACTGGTACTGTAGATGAAAGCACCGAACTGGTACTCTAGCCAAATGATGTTATTCTAACTTACTTGTGACTTTTAATATGAAGTCTAACTGACTTACAAATGCAGGAACTCTTCCATTTTTAATATTAACTATAAGAACTATAAATCTTTACCGAACTGGTTTTGATTTAGTCGAATCATAATTAACAGTCCATAGAGCCAGAGACAGTATCAGATGCAGTATCTCGACTCGGTGTATTTACTCATCTTACGCGATTTGGACAACAGCCATTCACATCGTCTTGGAACTTTAATATTCACAATGTTTACAATATATTGGGTGGAACGAATATCTTTCTGAAGTTCACACCGGCTCGACTTGCTTTCTCTTCAAGATCCGCTCAATCGACATTATCATCTGACATCATCGTGACGACCACATACTAGCAATCTGCCAGTAATATTAGTCGCTCGCCGACTCGGCCAACCTGCGCCTTACACGTTCTCTTGTAAGTGCTCTGAAACAGAATTTACAACAGAGTACATCTGTTCGCTCGGCCACACCTGACCAAATCGTAACTCTTTAATCATGAGACAAAACATAATAATGTGTCCCTTTACTAGGTGCATCCCTTTACTATGGGTTTCCAATAATATCTTTTTACAAAGGTTAGCTTTTTTTTATCCTGACCACTTCACCAGCGATAGCTTTAACATGTAACCAGTCTAAACCAGTTTAAGTAATGGTGATCATCAAATCGTTTCATTTAATTTCTATCTTTTGCGTTTATTTATAATTTAGATAACTCAGTTTACTGAGCAAAACATTCATGCAATGTCTCTAATGTCTGATTTTCACATGATACTACATTAACAACAAAACAGATCACCTGATCGATTTATTTAAAACTCTTGAACACGCTGAATCAACAGTTCCTCTGTTGATTCGCCGTTACCACCGCAGTGTTGTACGTTATTCTGGTTAGCAGCAGCGCGGTGTCAACAGGCGCGTCAACATCTCGCATTGTGGATCTTATGATCTAACTAAACATCTAAACGGTACACTTTCGTGCATTATTGTTAGAAATTAGAGCGTTAATTAACTATCTGACTCCCTTCTGTTAACTAAGTTAGGGTTAGCTTCCGTTCTAGCTGAATGAAGCTGTTTATCAGCGCTTTACAAATAGAGACTGCTTCCTCAACTACTCAGACAACCACATACACTTTCTGGCTTCTGTTCTCATTGTTAGTCAGACAACTTTTCTTTATCAATTTTCAATTTTGTAAATTGTAGGAATCATTACAGAAACCATCACAACTACGGCTGTCATTCCCATCAATTTATAATTGTGTCCCTTGCCTGTATGAGCTACCTGCCCTCTCCAGACTTTCTAAGGTACCACAAGCACAGAGATATGACGCCGACTGTACCACAGACTTTATACAGGTCTCTTCCCAGTCACCCGACGCCATCACACAGGCCAACGGGACTTTTCCAAGTCACCCCGATATCCGTCATAGGTACAGCTTAACACAACATAAACACTCAAAAGGCATTGGTAACACTTTACCAACGAATGTACTATCTGACACACAATTTAAGACATACCAACTCTGTGTAAGTTAATTGAGCAAGTAATAAAGTAAGCAATGAATCGAAGCAGCGTACTGTTTTATCAGGAAAGAACCAACCTCTTTTTATTTTGTACTTGTTGAACTTGTGTGAGAAGTAAGTATTTGAAATGAAAGCTATCACACAATTTAGCTCTGTCCAGCTAACTGATGTACAAAGGCTTTGCAAATGTATAAGACACATACATCTCAAAAGCAAATACGAAGTGAACATTATTTTCTCGATTTAGCAGACATAGTCTTACAACATCAATCTTGTTATCGTATACGGTAATAGTAACCAGAACCATCAATGACTTTGACTTAGGTCGGGAATCGAACCCGAGTCCTCGATAACTAAACTGACAAGATAGTCGTCAATAAATAACGTAAAGAATTTCCAACTTTAGAAAGACCATACAAAATTGGATTGATCTCACCAGATTCATCATTCCTGCTTCTCGTAAAATTTCTTTACGTAAACCAACATCACGTCTCGTGTTTGTACATGGTGAAATTTGGCGCGCAGTAGAAGCCAGTCATAACGTTCTCAGATACCAGAGCGACAAACGAGCAGACTTCCACACTAAGCACGAAAGGCTCACAGGATTACAACATGCAAAAGAAATTAGAAATCGGTTAATTTTATCACAACATTTTGATAACAATTTTGACTTATTGTCACCATGACAACTAATCTTGTTTCAATATCCATGGTAACCAAGTCTTGTTATTTTTCTAAAATTTATCTTATTGCAATGAATTTCCAATGAAACTAATCATTTAAAATGTCGAAATGTTTGCAACAATTGGTATGCTTAGGGCTTTATTTTAGAATTGATTTCTGTTAGCGTTATCAAAGGCACTTCGCAGTGTTGCTTCGTTCTCAACACCAGATATTCACATCGAATCCAACCGAATCACAAAGCTGCTTTGCAAGGAATGATATTTGAAAGATTGGAGCCAGGCTATTCCACCTGGTGGACGATCTTATGCGACTTCAGGATTCGATCGTCTTTTGTTTTACAAACAAGACACGGCGGCTGCCACTTTCCTTCTCGCAATTTCTATCCAACATATTTCGTTCCGTATGATGATTAAATGACCAATTCTCTGGAAATCAATCTGCTTTTGGTTGTTACACATTGCACTCCAACTCTTGTTAAGCATTCCATTACCATATTGACATCTTGTAACGTGTGCTCAGTAGCAATTGCATTAGCAGTACGAGTATATCAGTTTTTCCACTGCATCAATATCAGAAAGCCATTATGCGACTATTAGTGGACAAGGTCATCTATCCCACTTCTGAACTATAAAGAGTTCAGAAATGAGACACCGATATATATTCAATTTTACTAGACTTAACACCACACAACCGTTTTCAACCCGACATGGTACGAATCTCCGACACATGAAGTGTAGAACCACAGATTACTTAATAAGTTTGGTGAAACCTCCTTCGCCAGTAGCGCCATCTCTGAAGGAACTTGTAAATATTCTAACAGTATATAAACATAGAGATAATTTTCTTTTGTGAAAGCACTCAGTATGTAATTTCTGTAACACCTGCAATCAATATGCTACTTATACCTCAAAGACATTAAACATATAAAAGTAAATATCTCTTTTTCATAACCTATAATACGTTTAGAAAAGTTACATAATTATGTCTAACAAAGTCTAAAAGAGGATCTATCGTTATTGAAAAAACAAAAGCCTTCTACCCAACTTCTAATAGTGAAATGGAACTCTAAAAGTAAGACAAATTACGTGCTCGAAGCGTGAAAGACATATAAAACGGAACTAACCCTCACGCACACAGACGTAGAAACTGCCCGTCATTAAAATCGGCTTTCCATGGGACTTGTGACATACTTTGCTTTAAATTAAAGTCTTCTTAATGTTTGTTTGTGTCCACAGTGTAGGATAAATTATGGTGTCACTGTGTGTTAATTTTAGCAATATTTCTGAAGCTTTCATTAATCGCGTTAATTCCCACTATTATATTAAATTTCAGTTTATATTCGACAGTTAAAGTGTTGAATGCATTTGCAATAAAAATATGATTGAGGTGACAGGGGCACTTTGTACCACGGAATATTTATTTATAGTTATAGAATATCTAATTCTCTTAAGCGGGTCATTGCGTAAAAACAACTAGGCTCAGTAATCGAAATATGTGCTAAGGTTATTGATAATGTACTTAGTAGGTAAACTTCTTTTTGCTCCAACATACAAGTAGATACATATAGCTTTTAAATGCATCTCATCTAAAAACGCCAACACTTTAACACAAAAACATTTTATTGTTCATTGCCGTCCCCGATTGCAGAACGTTCAACAAACCGGCATGTAATCCCGTAATGTACGCGGAGAATGTACGATATTGCCTGTTGAATAATGCCATTAAATGTATCGCAGCTTTGATGGATTTGTTCAATCAAATTGGAAATAAATACAATGCAGCTTTGCGATACAACAGTGAATAATGTAGTGGTTTTAAACGGTTAATACATTTTAAAGCAGTGTGTAGTCATTTTGAATGTTGCCACACATAATAATTAACTTTTATATGCCATTATCCACGTACAGACGACAGTAGGTCAATCTTCCCGAATCTGTCAAATTTTACCAATCGAACAAACACAACCTTTCACTATTGTGATAAGGTTGAAAATTTATTGCAGAAATTTGACAGATTGTGGTAGGTTGACGTGCTGCCGTCTGTACCATAAAATTATAATAAAAAAATTATGTAAGTGAAATGCAATTCTTTCGCGTTAAAAATATAGGTTTACTAAGAATATATTTGTACCACACGCAAATAAGCCAGCTTTTTGCAAATTCACAACGCGATTCGCAAAAAGGTAGCTCAAGTATAGTATAAAACACTGCGTGATTTTTCTACCACTTTTATAATAATAAAACATAGCCATCAAAATCAGGAGCTCCTGAAATATTTAACTCGTACGAACAAAAAATTACGAGTACTGCAGATATTCATTAGAATTCTTTCTCAAACTAGACTACAGAATGAGGCAGATTTCTTTACAGCTATATCAGATGAATAATAAATTTAATAGGAAGCAGCAGTTCTCCCAAGGAGCCTGCAAGAGCTAAATATAAAATAAACTTGCAGCAAGTTTGATCTATCAATAGCTTGAACACATTGAATGTTTTATACTCTCATGCTGAACCGCACATATATTATTTACAAGATATTCCTGTGTAGTTGGGTAAAGATGTTTTATTGAGATCATTTATTTATAATTTAATTCTTGTTGTTGTGTGTGTAGAAATACCCAAGTAGCAAATTAGCGATGAATTAGGTCATAAACAAGTCGCATTACAGTCTACAGCTTTTATGCAGATGTACTAAAGGATAGGACGAGACTTTAGACTGTATTAAGGAAAGATTATACACTTTTAAACAGTATAGCTGACTAATGACTTTATAATGGTGAAAAACTATACTAAAAGCATTTGAGAAGTATTTTTAAATGATATGGTCCAGCTTTTGGCTGCATGTGATACTACTGGCTGGTGTAAAGTTCAAAGCTTGTTAACGACTGGGTAATACGAAAAATTCACCTCTCTTGTAATGCTGCGGGCTGCATTCAAGTTTCGAAAAATCTCACTAGCTTTTAATTGGTGTACACTAATTCTATTCAAATTCTTCTACAACGCCATTAACAAGCTGTTAATGGCTGATTAACAGTAGATATGTAATCTCTTAAAATGCCGTTACATGTATATGAGAATAATTAAACATCCTGAGTTGTAAATTGGAGTAGGTGTACTCCATCTTAATGCAAATGCATAAAGTGTAGCTGACAGCTATTT
Organism: Heliothis virescens; assembly: GCA_002382865.2. Lineage (NCBI taxonomy): Eukaryota > Metazoa > Arthropoda > Insecta > Lepidoptera > Noctuidae > Heliothis > Heliothis virescens. The sequence goes on along the minus strand of NWSH02000008.1, from coordinate 14,670,777 downwards.
TACAGCTTTCGGCATTATATACGGGTAAATCTAGATTATTGGTGTTTAAACTACGTCAGATTTGTTTATGTTTTTATGTACACAGTAACAAGAATAATTAAAATCCTTTGTTCAGCTAGCATAATTCTATATGCTGGTACATAGAGTTTGGGAACACCACTGTACAGTAAATAACTTTTCAAAAGAATTTATGGAGAATTTGTGCTGGATAACAAATGGTCGCCATTTTAGCATCACAGAAACGATTTGTTATTAAATATCTAAATGATTTCTTATAGATTTCAGGATATTTGATATCTGTTAATTCAAA
>NWSH02000008.1:14654794-14670442 GCA_002382865.2 Heliothis virescens | reverse complement strand
TAATTCAAACATATTTTTCGACTTATTTCCTAATAGGAATACAATAAGTTAGTAGATCACTAACTTGAGTGTCTATCATCTAATTATGTATTTAGACATCTCATATATCTAAGAAATATTTTTCGTTAAAGCGATGTATTCAAACGGCGCGTGAAATATTTGAATATAATTATACAGTATACCACATTTAACAGTAAATGGTACTCGCACTCCAATTTGCATACAGAAAGCTATACGTGAAAAATTATATAAATATCTTATCTTAATAAATATATGTTGCCTAACAAACACTATATTATAATGTCGTCTGGTCTATTATACACAAAAACGGAATAAAAAAATGTAATTTGTTTGGCTATTTATAATTAGTAAACTATCTCAAGGCTCAAAACATCGTAAAGCTGCGAATAGAATTAAAATAGCTGCATCTTAGCTGCCAATGGCTGTTGAATAGCCAATAAAAGGCTTTGTACAGGGTGATTTGAATTATTAGAAACTGTCGTTAATCAGCACTGTAATGCTCATGGGGGTAATTTGGCCCAAATTTGACATTATAAAATAACTATACAGCCCTTATGTAGAAAACTAAAGCAGCCTTGGAGTAGTCACAAATTTCTATAATTAGGCACTGTGCCGGCTCGTCAAATGCTACTTTGAGTATTATTTAAATGTTTATGTTACCAATATAGGTCCAACGAAATAGACCCACGGGCGTACATACATTAGGTAATATATTAATAATAGTAATGAATAGGTACTATGCTTTGTAATTTCAGATTCAACTAGAACTTCAATTGAATTAGGTACAGATCATTATACAACAGCTGATATTTGACTGTAGTCAATTTAGATATTTAGTGACATGATTAAAAACAGTCCTGCATTATATGTGTATTAGTGAAATGATACAACAAAAAATTAATAGGTATAATAATAATGGTTATAGATTGATTGATATCTCGTTGCGTTTATACTTGCAGTTAGTCATTTAAACATGAATGCAAACAAACAAAATGAACATCCTCCGTTCCTTTTACATCAAAACAAACCAATCAAGTACATTAACTAAGCTAAGTATTTGCGTTTATCACATAACACAGTAGGGGATTGATAGTATCATAAACTGGGAGATTTGATCATTGTGCCCTTGGAACAACGGCTGATAAAGATGTTAGGACGGCTTATGTCGAGGTTTTATTGTAACAATTAGTGGGAAAGGTTATTTGTAACGTATTTAGTAAAGTAATAGTTTAGGGAAAGATTTTGAAGAGTTATTTGTAAGTCCTAGTTTCATGAATATATTAAGAGGTAAATACAGCAATATTAACTAACACTTTTCTCTCTGTTTCCCAATTCTATTCGAATCTTAATTTTGCGAATAAAAAAAATATTAGATCATAAAATCAGAAAACAGACCGTTCAAACATTTCCGAATTCAACAGACAATAGCTAATCGAATTTTAAAGTCGAATAAGAAAATAGTCCCTGACTCAAGTTTTGAAGTTCGCTATTTCGACTTTCCCCATTCCGCAGCGCCGGACTTTATTACTAAAAACGACTTCAACTTTTAGCGAACATTTTCTCTCAATTTCACTAAGCATCAGTCAGTACGACTATTTTTATATAGGAGTTTAATCTCAATTAGTCCGAGCTATTCAATTTAACACAAAGCTGATATTGCGGTCAAAAGTTCGATGGATGGCTTAAGTATCCTAAAGTACTTTGTCTCGCTTAATCGCGTAATAAATCTAAAATAAAAACAAAATGTTGGGTAAGGATAAACAAGTATTTAAGACGTCATTCGCTTTAACTTTATGAGCGCTTCAAAAACAAATTATACCGTCGTTTTCTTGTGAATACATGGGGTTTAGTATATGGGATGCTGTAGATAATGATGGATATTAATTTAAATCATCCTTTAAGTCACACATTTATGTTAAATATACATAGTTTAGTTTGGTATTACTTTGAAATATGGGGAACTACCTAATAGAGGTTGTATAAGGGGAGTTGGCAGTATTACGAATCAACACGAATCTTATAGGAATTAAAAATATATTTTTATTAATAGGAACTGTCCACACACTACCTAATAAGATGTTTTTCTCACGAAAAACAGCTGAGCCATACGGACATTTTTGAGTAAATTACATGCACATCGTAATATTCATGCACATTAAACTCGTCCACTACTTGAGGGTTCTCCAACTTACGCATACAAAGGACAATGTTGTACATGCCCAATTTACACACAATGTCGTTATGGCTCAGCTGTTTTCGTAGAGAAAAACACTCTATAGGTAGTGATGTGGACAGTTTCCTATATTAAAATATTTTTTATTCTATAAGATTCGTGATTGATTCGTATAACTGCCAACTTCCCCTATACAACCTCTTATTAGTAGTTCCCCATATTTCAAAAGTAATACCAAACATAACTATTGTAATATTTAAACTAATGTGTGACTTCAAAGGATGATTTAAATTAATATCCTTTCATTATTAAGCATCCATAACTAAACCCATGTATTTCACAGAAAACGACGGTATATTTGTTTTTGAAGCCTCATAAAGTTAAAGTCGGAATGACGTCATTAAAAACGTTGTTTATTCCTACCCAACATTTGTTGTTTTATTTAGAATTTATTACGCGATTTAGAGCGAGACAAAGTACTTTAGGATACTTAAGCCATCCATCGAAACTTGTTGACCCAATATCAGCTTTGTGTTTAAATTGAATTAAGCTCGGACTGAATTGAGATTAAACTCTTATTAAAAATAGTTCGTACTGACTGATTGCTTGTGAATTGAGAGAAAATGTTCGCTAAAAGTTGAAGTCGTTTTTAGTAATAAAGTCGCGCTGCGAATGGAGGAAAGTCGGAATACGACTTCAAACTTGAGTCGGGAGCTATTTTCTTAATTCGCACTTTAAAAATTCGATTAGCATTTGTCTGTTGAATTCGGAAATGTTTGGAACGCGTCTGTTTCTGAATTTTATGATCTAATATTTTTATTCGCAAAATTAAGATTCGAATAGAATTTGGAACAGAAGAGAAAAGTGTAGTTAATATTGCTGTTATTTACCTCTTATATATCATGAACTTAGGAAAACTTAAACAATAACTCTTTTCAAATCCTTTATACCCTAAATAATTCTTACTAAATAGCGTTACAAATAACCTTTTCCCTTCTTAATTGTTACAATAAAAACCTCGGACATAAGCCCGTTCCTAACATCTTTATCAGCCGTTGTTTACACAAACACGGACAATGACAAACTCCAACAAGTTTATGATCTATCAATCCCTACTGTGTTATGTGGATAACGCAAATTATTAGCTTAGTATGTATTGATTGTTTGTTTTGAGTGTAAAAGACGGAGGATGTTCATTTTTTTGTTTTTGCATTCATGTTTAATGACTGAACTGCAGTTTATAACGCAACGAGATATCAATCAACTATATACCAATTTAAATGTACCTATTAATTGGTTGATTCATGTTCACTTAACATATAATGAGGACTGTTTTTAATCTATTGTCACAAAAACAAAATTTGACTACAGTCAAATATCAAGCTGTTGATTAAGACGTACCTAATTCAATTTGAATTACATAGTTGGAATCTGAAAAAATTACAAAGCATAGTACCTATTCATCTAATTAAATAATTACCTAATGATATTAGGTACCCCGTGGGTCTATTTCGTTTGCCTAATATGGTACATAAAAAACATTCTATATAATTACTCAAGTAGCATTTGACAGCCGCACAGTGCCTTAATTATAGAATTTGTGACTACTCAAGGCTGCTTTAGTTCTACATAAGGGCTGTTAGTTATTTTATATGTATAGTTAATTTGGGCCACAAATTAACCAGCCATGAGCATTACAGTGGCTGATTAACGACAGTTTAATAATTCAAACACCTGTACAAAGCCTGTTTATTGGCTATTCAACAGCCATTGCAGCCTAAGATGCAGCTATTTTAATTCTATTCAGCAGCTTTACGATGTTTTGAGCCTTGACAACAGCTTTTACTAAAGTTTAAATAGCCAAAAAAATATACATTTTATTTTTATTCCGTTTTGTGTATAATATGACAGACGACATTTAATTGGTGTTTGTTAGGCAGACATATTTATTAAGATAAGATATTTATAATAATTATTTTCACGTTAGCTTTCTGTATGCAAATTGAGTGCGAGTACCATTTTACTGTAAATGTTGTATACGTAAATATATCAAATATATTCACGCGCCGTTCGAATATCATCGCTTTAACGAAAATATTTCTTAAGATATATGGTGTCTAAATACATAATAGAATATAACACTCAAGTTATTGATTCCTAACTTATTGTATTCTATTAGGAAATAAGTCGAAAATATATTGTTTGAATAACAGATATCAAAATATCCTGAAATCTATAAGAAATCATTTAGATATTTAATAACAAATCGTTTCTGTGATGCTAAAATGGCGACCATTTGTTATCCAGCACAAATTCTCCATAAATTCTTTTCAAAAGTTATTTACTGTACAGTGGTGTTGCCAAACTCTATGTACCAGCATATAGAATTATGCTACTGAACAAAGGATTTTAATTATTCTTGTTACTGTGTACATAAAAACATAAACAAATCGACGTAGTTTAAACACCAATATCTAGATTTACCCGTATATATGCCGAAAGCTGTAAAATAGCTGTCAGCTACACTTTATGCATTTGCATTAAGATGGAGAGTACACCTACTCAAATTTACAACTCAGGATGTTTAATTTCTCATATACAATGTAACGGCATTTTAAGAGATTCATATCTACTGTTAATCAGCCATTAACAGCTTGTTAATGGCGTTGTAGAAGAATTTGAATAGAATTAGTGTACACCAATTAAAAGCTAGTGAGATTTTTCGAAACTTGAATGCAGCCCGCAGCATTACAAGAGAGGTGAATTTTTCGTATTACCCAGTCGTTAACAAGCTTTGAACTTTACACCAGCCAGTAGTATCACATGCAGCCAAAAGCTGGACCATATCATTTAAAAATACTTCTCAAATGCTTTTAGTATAGTTTTTCACCATTATAAAGTCATTAGTCAGCTATACTGTTTAAAAGTGTATAATCTTTCCTTAATACAGTCTAAAGTCTCGTCCTATCCTTTAGTACATCTGCATAAAAGCTGTAGACTGTAATGCGACTTGTTTATGACCTAATTCATCGCTAATTTGCTACTTGGGTATTTCTACACACACAACAACAAGAATTAAATTATAAAATAAATGATCTCAATAAAACATCTTTACCCAACTACACAGGAATATCTTGTAAATAATATATGTGCGGTTCAGCATGAGAGTATAAAACATTCAATGTGTTCAAGCTATTGATAGATCAAACTTGCTGCAAGTTATTTTATATTTAGCTCTTGCAGGCTCCTTGGGAGAACTGCTGCTTCCTATTAAATTTATTATTCATCTGATATAGCTGTAAAGAAATCTGCCTCATTCTGTAGTCTAGTTTGAGAAAGAATTCTAATGAATATCTGCAGTACTCGTAATTTTTTGTTCGTACGAGTTAAATATTTCAGGAGCTCCTGATTTTGATGGCTATGTTTTATTATTATAAAAGTGGTTAGAAAATCACGCAGTGTTTATATCTATACTTGAGCTACCTTTTTGCGAATCCGTTGTGAATTTGCAAAAAGCTGGCTTATTTGCGTGGGTACAAATATATTCTTAGTAAACCTATATTTTTTAACGCGAAAGAATTGCATTTCACTTACATAATTTTTTTATTATAATTTTATGGTACAGACGCAGCACGTCAACCTACCACAATCTGGTCAAATTTCTGCAATAAATTTTCAACCTTATCACAATAGTGAAAGGTTGTGTTTGTTCGATTGGTAAAATTTGACAGATTCGGGAAGATTGACCTACTGTCGTCTGTACGTGGATAATGGCATATTAAAAGTTAATTATTATGTGTGGCAACATTCAAAATGACTACACACTGCTTTAAAATGTATTAACCGTTTAAAACCACTACATTATTCACTGTGTATCGCAAAGCTGCATGTATTTATTTCCAATTTGATTGAACAAATCCATCAAAGCTGCGATACAATTTAATGGCATTATTCAACAGGCCAATATCGTACATTCTCCGCGTACATTACGGGATTACATGCCGGTTTGTTGAACGTTCTGCAATCGGGGACGGCAATGAACAATAAAATGTTTTTGTGTTAAAGTGTTGGCGTTTTTAGATGAGATGCATTTAAAAGCTATATGTATCTAACTTGTATGTTGGAGCAAAAAAGAAGTTTACCTACTAAGTACATTATCAATAACCTTAGCACATATTTCGATTACTGAGCCTAGTTGTTTTTACGCAATGACCCGTATTAGAGATTAGATATTCTATAACTATAAATAAATATTCCGTGGTACAAAGTGCCCCTGTCACCTCAATCATATTTTTATTGCAAATGCATTCAACACTTTAACTGTCGAATATAAACTGAAATTTAATAAATAGTGGGAATTAACGCGATTAATGAAAGCTTCAGAAATATTGCTAAAATTAACACACAGTGACACCATAATTTTATCCTACACTGTGGACACAAACAAACATTAAGAAGACTTTAATTTAAAGCAAAGTATGTCACAAGTCCCATGGAAAGCCGATTTTAATGACGGGCAGTTTCTACGTCTGTGTGCGTGAGGGTTAGTTTCCGTTTTATATGTCTTTTCACGCTTCGAGCACGTAATTTGTCTTACTTTTAGAGTTCCATTTCACTATTAGAAGTTGGGTAGAAGGCTTTTGTTTTTTCAATAACGATAGATCCTCTTTTATGACTTTGTTAGACATAATTATGTAAACTTTCTAAAACGTATTATAGGTTATGAAAAGAGATATTTACTTTTATATGTTTAATGTCTTTGGGTATAAGTAGCATATTGATTGCAGGTGTTACAGAAATTACATACTGAGTGCTTTCACAAAAGAAAATTATCTCTATGTTTATATACTGTTAGAATATTTACAGTTCCTTCAGAGATGGCGCTACTGGCGAAGGAGGTTTCACCAAAACTTATTAAGTAATCTGTGGTTCTACACTTCATTGTGTTCGAGATTCGTACCATGTCGGGTTGAAAACGGTTGTGTGGTGTTAAGTCTTAGTAAAATTGAATATATATCGGTGTCTCATTTCTGAATCTTTTATAGTTCAGAAGTGGGATAGATGACCTTGTCCACTAATATCGCAATAATGGCTTTCTGATATTGATGCAGTGGAAAAACTGATATACTCGTACTGCTAATGCAATTGCTACTGAGCACACGTTACAAGATGTCAATATGGTAATGGAATGCTTTAACAAGAGTTGGAGTGCAATGTGTAACAACCAAAAGCAGATTGATTTCCAGAGAATTGGTCATTTAATCATCATACGGAACGAAATATGTTGGATAGAAATTGCGAGAAGGAAAAGTGGCAAGCCGCCGTGTCTTGTTTGTAAAACAAAAGACGATCGAATCCTGAAGTCGCATAAGATCGTCCACCAGGTGGAATAGCCTGGCTCCAATCTTTCAAATATCATTCCTTGCAAAGCAGCTTTGTGATTCGGTTGGATTCGATGTGAATATCTGGTGTTGAGAACGAAGCAACACTGCGAAGTGCCTTTGATAACGCTAACAGAAATCAATTCTAAAATAAAGCCCTAAGCATACCAATTGTTGCAAACATTTTCGACATTTTAAATGATTCATTGGAAATTCATTGCAATAAGATAAATTTTAGAAAATAACAAGACTTGGTTACCATGGATATTGAAACAAGATTAGTTGTCATGGTGACAATAAGTCAAATTGTTTATCAAAATGTTGTGATAAAATTAACCGATTTCTAATTTCTTTTGCATGTTGTAATCCTGTGAGCCTTTCGTGCTTAGTGTGGAAGTCTGCTCGTTTGTCGCTCTGGTATCTGAGAACGTTATGACTGGCTTCTACTGCGCGCCAAATTTCACCATGTACAAACACGAGACGTGATGTTGGTTTACGTAAAGAAATTTTATGAGAAGCAGGAATGATGAATCTGGTAGATCAAATCCAATTTTGTATGGTCTTTCTTAAAGTTTGGAAATTCTTTACGTTATTTATTGACGGACTATCTTGTCAGTTTAGATATCGAGGACTCGGGTTCGATTCCCGATCTAAGTCAAAGTCATTGATGGTTCAGGTTTACTATTACCGTATACGATAACAAGATTGATGTTGTAAGACTATGTCTGCTAATCGAAAAATAATGTTCACTTCGCTATTTGCTTTTGAGATGTATGCGTCTTATACATTTGCAAAGCTTTGTACATTAGCTAGCTGGACAGAGCTAATTGTGTGATAGCTTTCATTTCAAATACTTACTTCTCACACAAGTTCACAAGTTACAAAATAAAAGAGGTTGGTTCTTTCCTGATATAAAACAGTACGCTGCTTCGATTCAATTGCTTACTTTATTACTTGCTCAATTAACTTACACAGAGTTGGTATGTCTCAAATTGTGTGTCAGATAGTACATTCGTTGGTAAAAGTGTTACCGATTGCCTTTTGAGTGTTCATGTCTTGTGTTAAGCTGTACCTATGACGGATATCGGGGTGACTTGGAAAGTCCCGTTGGGCCTGTGTGATGGCGTCGGGCTGGGAAGAGACCTGTATAAAAGTCGTTGTGTACAGTCGGCGTCATATCTCTGTGCTTGTGGTACCTTAATCCTCTCTCTGGTAAATCTAGATTATTGGTGTTTAAACTACGTCAGATTTGTTTATGTTTTTATGTACACAGTAACAAGAATAATTAAAATCCTTTGTTCAGCTAGCATAATTCTATATGCTGGTACATAGAGTTTGGCAACACCACTGTACAGTAAATAACTTTTGAAAAGAATTTATGGAGAATTTGTGCTGGATAACAAATGGTCGCCATTTTAGCATCACAGAAACGATTTGTTATTAAATATCTAAATGATTTCTTATAGATTTCAGGATATTTGATATCTGTTAATTCAAACAATATATTTTCGACTTATTTCCTAATAGAATACAATAAGTTAGGAATCAATAACTTGAGTGTTATATCTATTATGTATTTAGACACCATATATCTTAAGAAATATTTTCGTTAAAGCGATGATATTCGAACGGCGCGTGAAATATTTGATATATTTACGTATACACATTTACAGTAAAATGGTACTCGCCACTCAATTTGCATACAGAAAGCTAACGTGAAAATAATTATTATAAATATCTTATCTTAATAAATATGTCTGCCTAACAAACACCAATTAAATGTCGTCTGTCATATTATACACAAAACGGAATAAAAATAAAATGTATATTTTTTTGGCTATTTAAACTTTAGTAAAAGCTGTTGTCAAGGCTCAAAACATCGTAAAGCTGCTGAATAGAATTAAAATAGCTGCATCTTAGGCTGCAATGGCTGTTGAATAGCCAATAAACAGGCTTTGTACAGGTGTTTGAATTTTTAAACTGTCGTTAATCAGCCACTGTAATGCTCATGGCTGGTTAATTTGTGGCCCAAATTAACTATACATATAAAATAACTATACAGCCCTTATGTAGAAAACTAAAGCAGCCTTGAGTAGTCACAAATTCTATAATTAAGGCACTGTGCGGCTGTCAAATGCTACTTGAGTAATTATTAGAATGTTTTTATGTACCATATTAGGCAAACGAAATAGACCCACGGGGTACCTATATCATTAGGTAATTATTTAATTAGATGAATAGGTACTATGCTTTGTAATTTTTCAGATTCCAACTATGTAACTTCAAATTGAATTAGGTACGTCTTAATCAACAGCTTGATATTTGACTGTAGTCAAATTTTGTTTTGTGACATAGATTAAAACAGTCCTGCATTATATGTTAGTGAAATGATCAACCAATTAATAGGTACTATTTAATTGGTATATAGTTGATTGATATCTCGTTGCGTTATACTGCAGTTCAGTCATTTAAACATGAATGCAAAACAAACAAAATGACATCCTCCGTTCCTTTTACATCAAAACAAACAATCAAGTACATACTAGAGCTAAGTATTTGCGTTTATCACATAACACAGTAGGGATTGATAGTAGTCATAAACTTGTTGGAGTTTGTCATTTGTCCGTGTTTGTGTAAACAACGGCTGATAAAGATGTTAGGACGGCTTATGTCGAGGTTTTATTGTAACAATTAAGAGGGAAAGGTTATTTGTAACGCTATTTAGTAAAGAATATTTAGGGTAAAAGGATTTTTGAAGAGTTATTTGTTAAGTTTCCTAGTTCATGATTATATAAGAGGTAAATAACAGCAATATTAACTAACACTTTTCTCTCTGTTCCAATTCTATTCGAATCTTAATTTTGCGAATAAAAAAATAATTAGATCATAAAATTCAGAAACAGACCGTTCAAACATTTCCGAATTCAACAGACAATAGCTAATCCGAATTTTAAAGTGCGAATTAAGAAAATAGCTCCCGACTCAAGTTTTGAAGTCGTATTTCGACTTTCCCCATTCGCAGCCGCGACTTTATTACTAAAACGACTTCAACTTTTAGCGAACATTTTCTCTCAATTCACTAAGCATCAGTCAGTACGAACTATTTTTATATAAGGAGTTTAATCTCAATTAGTCCGAGCTTATTCAATTTAACACAAAGCTGATATTGGGTCAAAAGTTTCGATGGATGGCTTAAGTATCCTAAAGTACTTTGTCTCGCTCTAATCGCGTAATAAATCTAAATAAAACACAAAATGTTGGGTAGATAAACAAGTTTTAATGACGTCATTCCGACTTTAACTTTATGAGGCTTCAAAACAAATATACCGTCGTTTTCTTGTGAATACATGGGTTTAGTTATGGGATGCTGTAGATAATGATAGGATATTAATTTAAATCATCCTTTGAAGTCACACATTATGTTAAATATACATAGTTATGTTTGGTATTACTTTGAAATATGGGGAACTACTAATAGAGGTTGTATAGGGGAGTTGGCAGTTATACGAATCAACACGAATCTTATAGAATAAAAAATATTTTTAATATAGGAACTGTCCACACACTACCTATAGATGTTTTTTCTCACGAAAACAGCTGAGCCATACGACATTTGTGAGTAAATATACATGCACATCGTAATATTCATGCACATAAAACTCGTCCACTACTGAGGGTTCTCCAACTTACGCATACAAAGACAATGTTGTACATGCCCAATTTACACACAAAAGTATGGCTTACCCACACATGAGACCAGCATCTACACCTGAAGATTACTCAATACTATTCAGAAACTATTAAGTGCATTGAATTTTGGCAGGCTACCTTTGATAATGCAGCTATGTATAGTCAGACGTGAAGGTAGGATGTGTCAGACAGGTTTTCAAGTATGAATTGCAAGCTGCATTTTGCATGTTACTGTCAGAGAAAACAAGTTCACGTATTGTTAGCAGATGGTGCATAAATTGGAGTATTTTCAGGCGTCTGAACTTTTTTGTAATAAAAATATCAACTTTAGGTTATTTAAGATCCAAATAATGGAGTAGTACAAACTGTCTGTGTTTTATTTGAAAGAATTTAGATAGCATCATTGTAATCTCCAAATTATTTTCTATTCATGATAAAGATACGATTTTAAATGAAACACAGTTCCACATGTATTACACTAACCGAGTAACTGATTTTGGAGGTCAGATAAGGTTCTCAGCTGCATCCAACTAGACTGGCTGCCGACCCTAACTTAGTTGGGATAAAAATCTTTTTACAAAAAAACAAAACCGACTTCACAAAAATACACTGAAAGGGATAAAATAAAACTTTTCACATGGCTCTAGAAGTCGGTGTCTGCAGGTCTGTTGACTGTGTTTATTTTGCCACCGACTTCTAGAGCCATGTGAAAAGTTTTATTTTATCCCTTTCAGTGTATTTTTGTGAAGTCGGTTTTGTTTTTTTGTAAAAAGACAAAGCTGATATGGGTCTATAAGGTATGGAGGATGGCTTAAGTACCTAAGTACTTTGTCTCCGCTACTAATCGCCGTAATAAATCTAAATAATAAAAGCAAAATGTAGGGTAGACTAAACAAGATATTTTAAATGACGTTCATTCCTGACTCTTCAAATTTATGAGGGCTTCACAACAATATAACAAAAATACCGTAGTTTTTTTCTGTGAATACATAGGGGTTGTTGTGAATCTCGTAAGATAATGAATAGGAATTAATTTTAAAAGATCCATCTTTTAGAAGTCACACATTATGTAAATAATATCTATAGTTTATTGTTATGGTATTACTTTGAAATAGTGGGAACATTACTAATAGAGTGGTCTGTCTATAGGGAGAGTTCGGCGTTTTAATGTTCGAATCATAGATCACGAAATCTTATAGAATAAAAATATTTTTTAATTATGAACTGTCCACACCCTACTATAGATGTTTTTCTCACGAAAAGCTAGCAGCGCATACGACATTTGTGGTTAATGATACATGCACTTTGCGTAATATTATGCCATAAATGTCCACTAACTGAGGGTTTCGTCCAAACATTTACGATAAAAAAGTACATATGTTGTACATGGATGACTCAATGTTACTACACAAAGAAGTATGGGCTTACCAACACATGAGACCAGTCAGTCTACTATGAAGATTACTTCAATACTATCAGAAACTATTAAGTGCATTGAAATTTTGAGCAGGTCTACCGTTTGAATGAATGCAGAAGTGTATTAGCATGGTCAGAACGTGAAGGTAGGATGGTGTCAGTACTGGCGTTTTCAAGTATGAATTGCAAGGCTGCATTTTTGCATGTTAAGCTAGGTCAGTAACAGAAAAGTTTATCACAGTATTGGTTTAGCAGAATGGTCGCAATAAATTGGAGTATATGATACAAGGCGTCTGAAGTTTTTGTAATAAAATATCAACTTTAGGTTACTTTTATAAGATCCAAATATGGGTAAGTCACTGTCTGTGTTTTTTTGATGATTTAGATAGCAATATGTAATTCCAATTTTCGCCTTTCAGTGATAAAGATACGACTTAAAAGACCAGTTCCACATGGTATTACACTAACCGAGTAACTGATTTTTGGAGGTCAGATAGGCTTCTCAGTGCACCAACTAGACTGGCTGCCGACCCGTAAACTCAGTTCTGGGTTAGAAATATCTTTTTTACAAAAAGAACAAAACCGACTTACAAAAATAGTGGGATAATAACTTTACACATGGCTCTACGAAGTCGGTGTCTGCAGGTTCTGGTTGACGTGTGTTTATTTTGCCACCGACTTCTAGAGCCATGTGAAGAAGTTTAATTTTATTTACCTTTCAGTGATTTTTTGTGAATGTCTGGTGGTTTTTTTGTATAAAGATTTTTGTTTATGCTTTTCAGGTATTCGGGCCTAAACTATAATATTTATTAATACCATACCACCACCACAGTGAAAGTCGGGTTCCTGTCAATAGTAACAATCGAAGCATAGAAAAGCGTATGAAATTGAAGAGTTCTCTCGATTTCTCAGGGTTTCCACCATCAGTCCGATCTGGTGTACAATAGAGCCCAAACCTGCGAGTTATACTCTTCTTTATAAGAAAGAAGTTCGCAGAAAATCCGTCCAGCGGTCCTTCGAGAAATTCGTAGTAACAAAGTGACAAAAAAACATACAAAAAAAAAAACGGTCGACTTTGAGAATCCTCCTTTTTTTTGATAAGTCGAGTTAAAAGCTAGACAGATGGATGATGTAATTATATTAACTACTCTATAAACTAATCTTAACCATAGATCATACTGAGACAATAACCATAAAAACCAGCCTCAGGATACACCGATACCTTATATCGTACCAGTAGTTGATCTAATTCATGAGTTCGCGCGACATAATAGAGTCGGCGCTCCACGCGTCACAGCAGACTCATGGCTAAATTCAATGAAGGAAAGGTGCGGCCGGTTCCTCGTACTTTATAATGATGAATATTATGGGCTAAAGTTATGGTAATTAGCGCTTCAGGGTGTTAATAAGTGATGGCGTTTTGATGGTCCGTTTAATTCAGGTGAGGTGAAGTATAGAGATCAAGAATGAGGCTAAAGGTGATATAAAAGTTCTTGGTTTGGTAGTACATGGCGACTTTACTCCTGGTTGTATACAAAAAAAAAAACTAGGCTAGGTGGGCTGAGTGCTGAATACCAGCGACTTTCAACTGTGAATACGGTCCTATAATAAAGCAAGCAAGATTGTAAGGCAGAGCGGTGAAGAAAATGTACTGTACAGAAATTGCCCAGCACGACTAAGCGATGTAAGATCGGCACTGGTTATTTTCTCTTGTACGATCATAGCCAATATCTATGGCAATTCATATATCAGACGCATACTTTTCTTAGAACGGATTTCAAGCTGTTACCACATACTTTATGTATGCACTGGCAAAAACTGATGTAATGTGTTTGATCAACGTGCTGCGTAAGTTATGTGGTAAACTTAGAATCGTCTAAGAAAAGTATCGTTCTGAATATAATGATATTGCCAGTCGATTATTGGTGATATTGCCTATGCATCGCTACAAAAGAAAAGTTATACTAGTGGCCGATCTTATCGCAGGCTCTCGAGGTGCTGGGCAATTTTTGTAAGCAGTGTAATTTTTTCTTCAACGCTCATAGCTATAATCTGCTTGCATTTATAATATAACGCGTTACAGTGATAATGTGCTGTGGAGCTCAAGCACATATAGCCTTTTTCTAGCTCTTTTGAATTTGTTACATACCTTAGGGTGTCAAAGGTGCCAGTGTACTACCAAAATGCAAACTTTTTATTCTCAACTTTTTTACCTCTATGTCTGATTTCTTCTCTTCTATCCTCTACATTGTAATTTAATACGGCCAGATGCTAAACGGCCATCACTTTATTAACACCCTGAGCGTTCAATTCATAACTTTTACCATATAATTTCATCAGTTATAAAGTACCGAGGACCGGGCGCACACTCCTTCATGAATTCTGCATGAGTGTGACTGGAGCGCACGATGCATATAGTAAGCGCCGCGATACTCATTGTAAAATTTAGATACTACTAACTGGACGGTTGAGGTAGTCTGGGTGTATCCTGAGGATGGTTTTTTATGGTTATGTTCATTGATGATGTGGGTACGATTTTGAGTTTTCATGAGTAGCTTACTATTTACATCATCCGTTACTGTTCTAGCCTTTTTAACCGACTTTCATAAAGACAGAAGGAGAGAGGTTCGTCAGAGTCTGACGTTGTTGTTTTTTTTTATGGTTTTTTTTTATTCGTTCTTGTTTGGTATACCTCGATTTCTCGAAGACTGCTGGACGGATTTGGAAAATTCTATCTTTAATATGAAAGGTCTACTCTCGCGATGTTGGTCCTATTGGCATAAGGCTCCAGGAATCTGATGGTGGAAACCCTGAGAATCGAGAGACTCTTCAAATTTCAACGCTTGTTTCTATCGGATCGATGATAACTATTACAGGACCGACTGTCCACTGTGGTATGGATATGGGTTAAAGATGTTTGTGTCCGTTAGGCCGCGGAATACCTGGAAAAGCATAAAATGAAAATCT
>NWSH02000008.1:14630429-14654769 GCA_002382865.2 Heliothis virescens | reverse complement strand
GTTTCACCAATTGGCCTCCTAAGAACTCCAAACGAAAATTTTACGAGGTTGGTCAAAAATATACACACCCAAGTCTATTCTACGCGTACAGAAACACCGTCTTCCAAGAGCTATGTGAAAAATTTAGTTTAGTATCCACTTCCATGCTATGTTTTGTTACTCTGTTTGTTTATTGTTTATGTAAAAAAGATTGTCTATCCCAACTAAGTAGGGTTCCGGCATGCCAGTCTAGTTGCGCGCAAGCCTTCGGAGACCTTATCATTGAACCCTTACCACAAAAATTCCAGCCCATCATTCCGCGTCTAAGTTCGTATAAGTACACTCGCGTTCCATGTCATAATTCTTTTTATCTTTATATCATATAATAAGAAAAAAATGAATTACATATGCTATCTAAATTCTTAAAAAAAGGAACCACAAGCAGTACTATGCTTAACTACACTCACAACCAGTAATCCCCCTCTCTATTGGATAAAATAAACCAAAAAGTTGAATCACAAAAAAAGTTCATGACGCCTGAAAATACTGCCTAATATAATAAGCACCAAATCTGTGAGAACAACTCTATCTTGTGAAGCTTCTCTACAGTAACAATGCTATATCATGCAGCAATGCAATCATACTTAAAACTGATCTACACATCCTACCTTCACGTCGACTATAACATAGCTGCCATTATCAAAGGTAGCCTCCCAAAAATCAATGCACTTAATAGTTTCTGAATAGTATTTGAGAATCTTCAGTGTAGATTGCTGGTCTCATGTTGGGTAAGCCATACTTTTGTTGTGTAAAATTGGGGCAATGTCAACATTGTCTGTAATGCGTACAGTTGAGAACCCTCAGGTGGACGAGTTTTATGTGCGATGAATATTACGATGTGCATGTATATTTACTCACAAATGTCGTATGGCCTCAGCTGTTTTCGTGAGAAAAAACACTATTAGGTAGTGGGGACAGTTCCATATTAAAAATATTTTTATTCTAAAATTTCGTGTTGATCGTCTATAACTGCCAACTCCCCTATACAACCTATTTGTAGGTTCCCCATATTTCAAAAGTAATACCAACATAACTATGATATTTAAAACATATGCTGTGACTTCAAAAGATGATTTTAAAATTAATATCCTATCATTATCTACAGCAATCCCATAACTAAAACCCATGTATTCACAAGAAAACGACGGTATAATTTGTTTGAAGCCTCAGTAAAGGTTAATCGAATGGACGTCATTAATAACTTGTTATCTACCCAACATTTTGTTTTATTTAGATTTATTAACGCGATTAGAGCGAGACAAGTAACTTTAGATACTTAAGCCATCCATCGAAACTATTGACCCAATATCAGCTTTGTCACCGACTTCTAGAGCCATGTGAAAAGTTTTATTTTATCCCTTTCAGTGTATTTTTGTGAAGTCGGTTTTGTTTTTTTGTAAAAAGATTTTTATTTTATGCTTTTCAGTATTCGGGCCTAAAACTATAATATCTTTAATACCCATACCCACCCACAGTGACAGTCGGTCCTGTAATAGTATCATCGACATAGAAAAGCGTATGAAATTTGAAGAGTTCTCTCGATTTCTCAGGGTTTCCACCATCAGATCCTGACCTGGTGACAATGAGACCCAACTGCGAGTATACTCTTTCATATAAAGAAAGAATTTTCCAAATCCGTCCAGGCGTCTTCGAGAAATCGAGTAACAAAGACAAAAAAAAAACATAAAAAAAAAAAAACGGTCGACTTGAGAACCTCCTCCTTTTTTTTGAAGTCGGTTAAAAAGGCTAGACAGATGGATGATGTAATATATTAACTACTCTATAAACTAATCTACAAGATCAATGAACATAACCATAAAAACCAGCCTCAGGATACACCGATACCTCATACCGTCCAGTAGTGTATCTAAATTTCATGAGTTCGCGCGTACATAATAGCATCGTGCGCTCCCAGTCAAAACTCATGCAGAATTCATGAAGGGAGGTGCGGCCGGTCCTCGGTACTTTATAACTGATGAATTATATGGGCTAAAGTTATGGAATTGAACGCTTCAGGGTGTTAATAAGTGATGGCGTTTTGATTGGCCGTTTAATTCAGGTGAGGTAGAAGTAGAGAGTCAAAATTGAGGTAAAAGGTGAGATAAAAAGTTTGGTTTGGTAGTACACTGGCGACTTTACCCTAGGTTGTATACAAAAAAAAAACTAGCTAGGTGGCTGGTGCTGACATACCAGCACTTATCAACTGGTAACGGTTATATAAAGCAAGCAGATTGAAGCAGAGCGTGAAGAAAATGTAACTGTTACAGAATTGCCCAGCACCGATAAGCGCTGGTAGATCGGCACTGGTATTTTTCTTTGTACGATCATAGGCAATATCTATGGCAATATCATATATCAGACGATACTTTTCTTAGAACGATTTCTAAGTTTACCACATAACTTTACTGTAGCACTGATCAACTAACTTTTACATCAGTTTTTTGCCAGATACTCCGATAAACCTAACCAAATCCTTATCTTCTACTGAACAATCAAATCATACCCATGTCAACAGTTTTAACCACCGGGCCGAGTATTATTTTGGACGTTAACCTACTTTCATGGGCCAGTAAAAGTCATATTACCTGATATTCGGGGACTAATACAGTTGAATGTTTTACGGTGACCATAAAAATACCATCGTACAGCCTGCTCCTTTAATGGGGAAGATAAGGTGTTTATAGTGACCCTGTTGATGCTTGATAAGTGACCTCTGGGTTAACGAATTTTGATTAATGCTTGAGTGTTTGTTTTTGGTTTGTGTAGGTTAACGGTAAATGATTTTTCCTTGGAAAGATTTCAGTCGTCGCAAGTCCTCTACTACTACATGTGTGAATACGAGTACATGTGTGTACGGGCAGTGAGCACAAAGGTGCTGGACTTTACACTATTTGGTACAATTTGGTACCATTTGCTAAAGCGAGTAGATCAGAAGAAAGATTTGTGTGTGTGTCACAGTGCTACACAGTGTCACACACAGGCTCGTATCGGATACCTTGTCTCTGGGTCTCTGATATAAATACCTATCATTATACGTCGGTAAGTATTATTATGAAATGTAAAAGTATATCTATACTAGATTTTTTTACAAGTTTAAATTATATTTCAGTTACTGTAATTAACCAGCAATTCGTAATGCTATAGTTAAATATTACTCACAAGAATCTATGTACAACAAAAATTAACATCGTTCACCGTCTAAAGAAATATTTAGTCATCTTATATTTAGGTTAAATATTATGAAGCTAAAATATAAAGCCCTCATTTTAGCTTTAAGTCAACTTGCCAATATTCGCCTAAGAGGAGAGGATAATGTTTAATTTAAAATGACAATAACGTCGGAAGCCACAGCTCGGTCACAATAGAACGTACGCGATAGTACAGGAGCCGGGATTTACTTGGAGTGGAACTTTTAAGGATAAATTTAAACTATGAGCATATTATTTTAGCGACACTTGGGCCCATTTCTGAGTACTGTTATTAGCAGTTTATCGATAATTCTAAGCGATAATTAATTGATAAAAACTTTAATCAGTAACTAGCAAGTTTAGATACACAGATACATAGTGTATCTATAGCGGTTATTTAAATGTAGGAATCGCAATATAACTAAAGAGACGAGAAAATTACTTCCGATGCCGGTATCGGTATACAATTAGTTAAGAGCATGTCAACATACTTTTTACATAACGTTTTATTTAAGTGTGCATATAAATGGAAACCGTGACTTGAGATAGAAAAAAGTAAAAAAGATACAGTCAAACTGGCAACCTCCAGATGTTTGGTACATACATAAATTGGTTGTTTTTATTATGAATAGGTAGCATCGGCATTTTTGATATTTGAAAAAGTTTACAAATACTGACTTGTAATAAAATCTTGGTACTTTAAAGCAAAATATAATTCCACATCGAAGCTCCTGGTCTATCTCGTAACAGGTTACTTCATTTATTAGCCGATAGATGTTGGGAGGACAATAGAATTTTTTCAATGGCTTCGGAAACCTTTGAATATACGTAATGAGAACCTGAGAACAGAACCTCGCTCTTTGATCTCGGATAATAATTACGTAATGATGTTAGATGATGGAAAATTATTATTAATGTTCTATTGTGGTTTTCAGTTTCAAAATAATTATAAAATGAGACCGCTTTTCAAATGATATTTGATCTTTATACATTTTGAACAGAACTTTTAACATTCTCTCCATTCTGTATTAAAGTGTACTTATAAACCAAATTAAATTGTTACTGTTAGCAAAATATAAAAAACCGGCCAAGTGCGAGTTGGACTCGCGCATGAAGGGTTCCGTACCCCATCCCCTTATTATTTTTTTTCATTTTTAGGATTTGTTGTTGTAGCGGCAACAGAATTACATCATTTGTGACAATTTCAGCTTTCTAGCAATCAGGGTTAGTGAGATACAGCGTGGAGACAGACAGACAGACAGACAGACAGACAGACAGACAGACAGACAGACAGACAACGAAGTCTTAGTAATAGGGTCCCGTTTTACCCTTTGGCTACGGAATCCTAAAAACACACAATTTTTTTTCAGTAAACAAAAATACTTACTCAAAACCCAGGTACTTGCTTGCACAAAAGCATTCATATACATTTTTATTATTACAATATAACCTACATTTTTAAATGATATTATTAAAACAACAATGTAAGGTTCTTCTAAAAATAGCACCTAAAACACGTAACTCATTGGACACAGTATACCTGAAAGAGAACTTTATGATCCAAACATTTCACAGTCAAACGTTGCGCAACTGACTGTGAGACGGTTCTTATAAATTCTACTCCTAGTGTTTTGATTCCATTGTTATCATGCAGATTATAACAGAAGTATAATTTAAAAAATCTATTTCCTACATACAATAGTTTTAGATGAATGCGATTATATTGACATACATTAGTAAGAACACATATTTAGTCTTTGAGCAATTCAACCAAAATATCCTGCTACGATTACGTAGCAGGCGTAGCCTTACTACGTCGTAGCACCGCGTAGTACTTGAGCGCTACGCTGTTTTCCGAATGCCTCCAAAATTGAATACATAATGTGCACCATTCTTTCCAATACATATTTTTATAATGGAAGTTTTCCATCCACCGTTTTATAGAAAATACTGCGAGAAAACCAACGTAAATTGTACAGCTCCCACAGAGTGAGGAAGCCTGATTTCCAACGTCAGAAATATTTAAGCTGATTATGTAAATCTCGGTACATTTGTTATTCTGTGGCTCTTCTGCATTTTAGCTTACTTTATATTCCCTGGCTGTGACAAACGCAGGTTCTAGACGTTGATATTGCCCATTACGAGCGACGATGTAACCTTTTTGCTTATTTCTGTTCACCTAGACTCCAGCAAGTCTGCCTCTCAGACTGATCTTCGTAATGCTAAATCACGCTTGTAACTCGAGGTTACGCTAAAGCCGTTTATGAAAATGTACGTGATTAATGTCGCGTGTTTTACAGATGTTTTTATGAAGGTTGTTCTGTTTTTGTGTACGAGTACATTATCAATCCTTTTTTTAGGCAATATATAGGCCAGGTCGTCTTGCTGACTACATATGCTTTCACTCGTAGTTGATATAATGCTTGATTGATTACTTATGGTACGAATTGTGGTCCTAGTTCGCCATTTTCATTTGTTAATGTGGCAGATGTACCTATAGCCACAAACAGTTGCGCATGTGGGTGGGCACACTTTAAAGCTATACCTATTTTCACCGAATGGAGGCATTATACTTTTTTTTTTTATCTTTAATAGGTTAACCATTTTCTTTTGTAGCTGCTTGAGTTATAGGTATGGGTATAAAGGGTTGTGCTAGCCAACATGGGTAAATATCTAATGAAATAGTATACTTCATGTATTAATTTATCTTTTTTGTATAAAACCGGTTCTTCAAACCATACAGACAGATTTGTGTTGCTGGGGAGTTTGTTCCACCACTTCTTCTTCCCAGCAAAAACACATAGGAAGTGGTGAAGGGCGGGCGTTTTGGGGGCTGTCTTATGTAAAATTGACCTTCAAAAAGTGCTGATTTTCAGCCTACTTTGAATAAACGACTTTTTATTTATTTTTTTATTTTTATACTATCTTTCTGTCAGTCAAATACCTCCAAATTGGCTTAAAGTTTTGATGCTTTTAGAGCCTTTAGTAACTAAAACAATTAAAACCACTTGTAAAAGAAAATAATCAAAACTAAACCCCCATACCAAAACATATCCTCCAAAAACTCCATTCAACCCTTTCACTGCTGCGTGTATTAAAGCCAGGCCTCACAATCAGTGCTACGCCTTTTACGCTCCTTTTAAAAACAGGACTCCCAGGATTACTCCGTCTTTGTCAGGTGGCTGATGAAAGAGCCTCCACATGAAAGGCCTGAAGCCTTCGCAAAGCGTTGCAACATAGAATATTCTACAATGTTTGCTGCAATGAATTGGGTATATGTATGGCCCGTGTGCACTGGAGGGTTTTTTGAATGGTGGTTGTCGTAATTTTGTTAGTTTGGATTAGCCCGTTCCATGGTATTGTGTTGTGAGTGAGTTGTATGTCATCGCTTTTCATATTTCAGGTGCACTTGTCATTCCATTTTTTTATGAAAAAGGTATTTTCGGCCCTTTCATCCACCTGCACTATGTTAGTTTGTTTGCTTGAATGCGTCCGTCTCAGAAACTACTGGCCTAATTTGAAAAATCATTTTCATGTTATCTATTTATCGAGGAAGACTTTTTAGTCCAATACGCTAGTGGAACCGCGAGAAATATTTTATTTCTTTAAATAGCTAAATTTGAAAATAAAAAAAAGAGCAAGGTCCAGTGTAGTAATGTTCGTAAACTGCAATATAGTATTGATAAAATAAAAAATCGCACTAAAAATATAATACGGTTAAATGAAAATATATTTTAGGGATAGGTGCACTGTCGAAATTACTGACGTTGCACAATCGAGTTAATGTTCCGAAAACTGATTATGTGTGAGCGAGCCCGTAATAGGTTTGACACCATTATTTTATCGATACCACCTACTTTTCGATATATTCACAAAATTTCAGTTACGTTACATGTATTGTGTGGCGGGCCTTTGTCCGACGTACATAGAAAAATCTAGATAATGGATTTTTAGAACTTTCTATTGATACGTTCATCATTTTCTAGTTACGCACATTTTGACGTACAATGGCTGGTTTTAGGTCCAAATGTGGATGGTTGAATATTTTTTTCGACTTAAATAATCTATTAATTGTAAACACTATACATCGATCGTAACTGATGATTTTTTTTACCGTATATTATGTAAAGCAATACCTTTATTAAACACAAAAACGATCAATTTAATGAAAAATGTCCTTCTTGAAAATTTAAATCAGCAAACACGTATTTGAGTTATTTTTCCAAGTATGATCATATTATGAAAACGTTTTTCAAATAATAAATAAACTTTTGAATTGTATTTATTGTTTTTTTTTTTTTAATTTAAAATCTGTCCTTTACTTCGATATTATACGAAATAACTCATCTCCATTTTAACTAATTAATATGTCCTCGAATCTGAATAATATGAGATTTTAATTACTGTTGATAAGCTTTAAAAATAATATTGTTTTTTGGTCAAAATGTATTCGCATTTGTACAAGTTTATGACTACTATCAGTATACGGATACCCAAAACGGTTATCACTTTTATAGTGGTTCTGTTGGTGTAAAACCATATCTTCTAAAGTTTAAATATACCTATTTAAGTCGTAGCACTGAAAACAAGTCTACTTTTAATTAAACATCATTATAAATATCCGCGAACTGAATTTAAATACTCATTTTCTTTCAAACGAAAACAAACCGCGAGACCATCTTTAAAACCTTAGAGTCTGCCATAAAGTAGTTGAAACTAGTTAAATAACAGTACACAATATTCTTGGCATTGTAAATATTTTCTCAAGCCAGTCGAAGTTTGTTGCGAACTCTTTCGAAACGCCTCGAGAAATATTCTAGAACTTAGATGTTTGTAACAACAAGCCGCTACCTCGCATAGACACAATCGTGGAACAATGTCTTTAGAAGATGCACGTGGAATTTTTATTATAAAAGAAATACACAGCATACTTCATTAAATGAAAAAAAGAAAATATTTTTTTTGACACAACACAAAACGAGACATTTCTCGAAGCGCAACTTTTTTGAAGCGCACCTAATATTTCTCTAAGCGCACCTTTTAGTAGCATTCCTGAAGAAAAATTTAAAACGTGTGCTTCGTGGAACAGTAAAGGTGCGCTTCGAGGAATACCTCTACAAAAACAAACACAATAAGGAATAAAAAGTACACAAAATAATGAATAATAATGGTTGTGTCAAATAGGTCCAGTTTAGCACTATGCTAGACGCAAGTGCCTGATGCTGGTTTTCAACTAGACCAAACAGGAGTGAGATCATTGAGAGAGTTATCTACAGCAACTGTAGAAATGGATGAAGTGGTGCCTTGGCAATTTATTGAAAACTTTCACGAACTTCAAGACCATAAGACACTAAGGGACATAGTTTAAGTGAGTATCTGCCAGACTATTTTTATATGCCTGGCTCATTTTTTGAAATCTTTAATTGAAAGTTTAACGTACAATCCTTCTCAATTTGAGAGGAGGCCTGTGCCCAGCATTAGGACAATAAAAAAAAACTTACAATATTTGAAAAACGATACACGTTTCAAAATACGATGTTTACAAGACAATTTGAATCTAGACACCTAATTAGACCCTCAAGCTCAATATTCTACATACCATGCACACATAATAAATATAAGTAGGTACATATATTTTCAGAAACAACTAATAAATATAGAAACTTACCTATTACAGAAAACCTTATTACTAAATTAAGCTCTGTAATGAAAATGCAATTATTTAAAAGTAAGTAAGCAAAAGGCATACGAGAAACGAAAACGTGGGCCAATTTATACACGAACTAATTAGTAGAATTTCTATGTAGGTGGTACAAATACTGAATTTTGTATTCAACACCCTCGAGTCTAGGGGTAGTGTTTTATTTGCCAAGATATTTCAGTTTATGAAAACTATATTTTTCATGTATTCAGCAGTTTTTAATGTGGTGCAATTATGAATTAAAATAAAGATTTTTTAGATATTTACCTATTTCGGATCTGGCGTTTTTCATACTGTTTTTTCTACCAGATGTTTTAGAAACATAAGGTTAAACAAACCATTGCTATAGATGCCAAAAGTAGGTTTATTTTGAATTGTCAACCACAAAATTTTGAAAAATTCTTCTTACTAAATAAGCTTATTATTTTTCAAAATATTTAAGTATACATAAAAACCTAGAAAAAATAGTATTCAAGAAATATTTATTCACAAAAGTCATGTAATAATACATTAACCTTACGAATACCAATTACCTGCACAGCCAACCTTGATTCTAATATCTGATATTTAATTAACATTCAGACTTACTATTCCTCGCGGTTTCACTTGAGTCCAAAGAACAAAATTTTCCTTTTATCTTTATTAAAAGTAATTCTATAATCGTCACCAGAGTACAATTGATATCCGTCCCTTAATATCATCTCAACTGGTGCACCCGTATTATTGTACAGACGACAGCAGGTCAACGTATACGAAGCTGTCAAATTTTACTTATCGAACATTAACCTACCTCCATTGTGATAAGGTTGAAAATCTATTGCAGAAATTTAACAGATTGTGGTAACTTGATGACTGTCGTCTGTACCAGCTTCATAAACAAACTTAATTTCTAAACTTTCAAAAGTAAGTATCTATTTAAGGTAAAATTTTATCTAGAAGTGAAATACAAACTGAAAATAACATTTCTCAGACAATTTATTGGAGACGGTGTCAAAGACAGGCGCTGGAAATCGTTTAGATTGCACTATGTACAGGCTGTTTCATTTCGTGTAACCAGGCTTGAACATGTGCAGAATTATTAACAAGTTCAATACAAGAAATGAAAAAAACTGTAGTATAAAAATATACCTTTTTCGGAAAATAGTTGAATTTATGTATTTATGCTTACATATCAGAAACCTCCTCACATTCAAATAAATGCTTCACTTTTCCTTATGTTCTGAAAAACGAAAAAAGTTATTGATCACATGTTGTGATTTTCCAAATTCCTGTTATTTTGTCATATGTGCTTATAAAACTTGCCACTAAGCCGAAGAGATTCTAGAAATGTTTAATGTCTATGGACTAAGCCAATCTAACATAATACACCTCTTAAATCCAAAAGCAATTATAACCTACAAAATTAATCAGCTCTTAAAAAAATAAAAAAATAATAAGCATCATAATATTAACAGTGTAACTAATTACAATTTGGCCAGCATCACAATGGGTCACAGAGTAATAAATAAAGCGCAGAAGCGACTAACAATGGCCCTGGTGCGAGAACAATTGAAAATCGCTGTAGCTACAAATCTATTTGCGAGCTCGCAGTTTTGCTCGTTGCCATGCCGTTGAATCGTCACCCCTTTATATATTTATTATTATGTTATAACGTATAAGTTAGGGACGGTTGGCGAGTGAAATAACTTTGAAGAAGAAAAAATTAAATTTTTTTTATCATCATACTAAGCTCTCAATTTCGATAAATAATTGGAGAATCTCTCAAATTTCGCATCCAATCTGCCTGTCGTCTTATTCAAATTGCAAAATCCTAGATGTAAGATGTCTTACACTATGGTGTATGCTTCACTTTGGTCTTCCATTCAACATGTCTGATCCATCTATTTCTATCTGCTATCTATTAAATTCCTAACGGACATTGGAAATTCAACTTTATTTTTCCACTAATTAAATTATATACAAATACCCACTGTTTTGCACTATATTTAGTTTTTCCGAAAATGAAAAAAGTTGTTAGCGTGAATAATCTAAGTTTAGAGAAACGACGAATAGTTAACTGCCTCTTCTAACTTAGCGAGGTCTATGTTTACATTGATGTGCTTTTGTTTTTTTCTACAACTTTTTTCTATCAAAGGCACAAAAGATCATACAGTGGGGAAATAAATAGTAATCATGCAAACTTTATATTACATCTGGTATACTATTGTATACCTAGACTCCATGTAATCCATTTTCAAAGTAAAAACGATGACCATTCAAAACTTCTCTTAAGCCCTTAAAAGCTGAATAAATCAATCCCTTAAATAAACTATGTAACTAAGTGTGTGTTTTAAAAATCCTCAAAAAACATTATTAATACCTTTTATGGATTGATTTATAAGACCCGCGTCCCGTAGAAACTTTCCCAGATAAAATCCTTACTTCCTTACTAATATTATAAATGCGAAAGTAACTCTGTCTGTCTGTCTGTTTGTCTGTTACGCTTTCACGCCTAAACCAGTGAGCCGATTTTGATGAAATTTGGTGCAGAGATAGAATAGACCCTGAGGAACAACATAGGCTACTTTTTATCCGGGTACGGGAAATAGTTCCCTTGGGAAGCGGGCGAAGCCGCTGGCAGAAGCTAGTATACTATAATACGTTACCCGGGAAGAGTATAGTAAATCCATTCAGTAATTTGGGAGCTTCTAGGCTACGAAGAACCCCTCCGTCATAATAATCAAAGTTCTCCCACCATCAAATAAATACCAATTCCTTTAACTTGTACCCCAATTCTGTATGTGAGAACCAGCGGCGATGGAGGTAATTAATGTCTATAATAATTGTGTTGACCCTCATTACGTTGGCTGTTAGGAGCACCTCTTCAAGAATGCTTTATTATCCATCTGAAAGTTCCTGAGTGCCCACCTGTCTTGCCATACGGACGATTTTATTTAAGGACCATGTTGACTGGGGGCGGAAAATGGGATTTTTTTTTTCAGTTGCGAAGGTGGGATGGATTTATATAAATACTGTTTGTGTTTGTTTTTATTTTATTTACCCATCAATTTGTTCACTGCCGGTAAATAATAATTTATTGAAACACTGCATACTCTTCCATCGAAAAGCCTGCCTTCCTAGTATCATGGCTCGCGGCTCATGACGGTTGCTCGCGGCTCACGCAGCTTTGGTCAACGTATAGGAATGTATGAACAGAATTCTCAGAAACGAAACAGTCCGCCACAGCATTTCTATATTGTAAACAGATGAAACACGGCCGCTAGTAGCTGTAACAAGCTTGCACGCGGGTCGCGATAAATGTTCGTTTTCGAATTGTACTTCTACAATTAAAATTTTACCAAAATCTACACCAGAAAAAATATATTAAGTACTTTTATGGTGATATTTTTATAACTCATCACTCATCATTCGATGTTCTACTGTACTACCGTTTCACTTATGTCTCAATTGAGCACATGGTCTCGATCGAGTACAGCTTTGTTTGAATCACGACGTTAGCCAGTAAGTATGGTCCTTTATACCCAAGGGTTATTGTTTCACAGAGACCTTTTTCCTAAATAGTGTGGCACAGGTGTATTGCTCTATATTTTATTAGAGACGGCAGATCGATTAGGTTGTCCTTGGTTGAAGTATTATTCCTCTAGATTCTGGATAGACGGATAAAAGAAATAGCCTTGGAATTTCTTCGAGGAACTTTAGCGCTTTATCTAATAATTCATTTTATCATCTTTTAATTCCTAATGGGCTTAGAAAAAAATGTTTTGAATTATGTTGGCATTATTCCGCTTACTTACCCCAATCTAATTTTTATTAGCATTTTAAACAACTTATTTACAGCTGAAAATAATCAGCACCTAAATTCTATAGCCTTTGACGGTTTTGTTTATCAATATAATCTCTTTCTACATTTATGTAGGTAAATATATTCGCAGATCCTAAAACAAAAATTCAATAAATCAAAATACGTTAGAAATAGCCCCAATTCATTTGCTGGCAATAAAAAATCGTGCCAGGATTTTGGTATTTCATCAACAAATTGCTAGATTGAATGGACTAGAATTGACATTTCATCAGCATTGCACTGTTGTGCCTATGATGGCATGACTGCAATTTAATCGAATTAACAGTAGCGATAGCCACGCGTGTTTGAATTTACGACTGAACGGTCCGAAATTCAATTCCAAACTCGCTGAGTTATTGCAAAATGTCCGTTTAGCTGATGTCTAGTTTGCTATAGTATGGTTTAATTGAAGTGTCATTTAATTATCGAAAATATATAAAACCTCAATTATTAAGTTTTTAAAACATCAAAGTTATTTACAATTGGAACGTTAAATCAATTCAAAATCAAAATGTGGGACGAAACGAGATGTCTTGGTGTGGAATAAAAGTCGTGAAGCGAATCTGGAACGAGTCTTAATTAAACTAAAACCATTTTAAGTATTATTTCATGGAATATACTTGTTTATTTAAGAACACATTTTTTAATATCGATCTTATAGTTACTTATTTACCAAAATTCACTTTATTCAGCCCGCTCAGGTTGTAAATTCCTGATGGCGTTGCTGTCGTGCATGCTCCCAATATTTATCTCAGACAGGCATAGCTTAAAAATATTACACTATCGACATCATAATGTGTTAAGATTTTTAGTAATTTTAAGACCTGAATTTAATGAAGACATGAAAATAAAATATTTTTGTGACGTATAGGTACTTTTTTCTTTCAATACTTTCCTAAAATTAGTTTAGCTGCAAACCCTTCTCCTGCTCGGAAAAAAGACAGCCAAATCAAACTCTCATGATATATACAATTCGACTCATAAAGAAAGATTGCCATACGAAAAAAAACATATACGGTGATACTCTTGCCCCAGAATCGAACCCTCATCTTGATAAAATGTAATATGCCATCTGTTACTATGATGAAGATATGGAGCTTCAAAATACCTATATATTTTATATATAGATGCGATATAGCTTGTCTATCTGTATGTTGATCGACGGATTGAGGAAATATTCGGATTATCTTCCATGCTGTGTTTTGGGCATCTTTTTTGTCTTGTGAAATTGGTAAGACCTTGAGTTTTTGGTAACAAGGTAACTCTTCTATTAAGGATTATCATACTTCCAATTTTATAAAGTATAAAAATTAATATAAATCGCACAAAATTTTATTCTTATTACAATAACGATACATTGTAACAGTAGCGAAATTAAAGTACCTATACGTCTGATGCACTTTGAACAATACATATTTTTACACTCAAGAGAATCTGAATATTAAATAACATTTACATTCATCTAACACATAACATATTACCGCAGCAACACCCAGAATTTGGTCAATAAATAATATTGACTACCGACTAATAGTATTGCAGCTATTTCCGACGTGTTTGCTATCTGGCTATTACGGTAATACTACTATATTCCTTAGCGCTGTAATTTGGAACGGGAGTTGAATATTTCAGTAGCAAGACGCGATATAGAGGCTGCGTTGGTCGTGGATTTTTCTCGTATTCATTTTTCTTTTTAAAGACGAAGGCGCAATGTTTCAAAAAGTTCTTTTCTTTTAACATTTTCAACAGTATTTAAAATTGATAATTTTGAATTATACCACTTAACTAAATTATAAGCATTTTTATCTTCATTGTTCCTGATATGCGCAATATTTAGTAAAAGTCTTATTTTGAGCAATAAATTGTAGTATACGTACAAGAAAATTACAAAAATATATAATATAAAAAAAATATTGGCAGAGTGGCCAGTACAGGTAAAGTAATAGCTAAAACCAACGTCAAAATTCAAACTATTAACCGTCAGCGATGTAACTTTTAAACCACGTCATGTTTTCAAAGCAAAGCCGCCAATTCCCAAAATATTTTGATAACAACGATGACGTTTGATGTTGCTGACTTCGCTCTGTGTTCCCGCGTGTTTTACACTGCGCTAGTTGGCTATTTGTTCTTGTTATTTTAGATTTTGTTCCCGTTTGACTGACAGCTAGTGTGTAGCTGTCATAAATCTATCAGCTTTTGTTACTGCACCAGTTTTGCGGTAGAATATTTAATTTCTTTAATCTAGTGTGTGTGTTAGAATTGACTGATGGAAATAGAATTTGGATAGATGTGTTGCGGTTGTGTTTTGAAAGAGTTTTAGTTTTAATTGATCATCAGCCCAGCTTTTTCCCAACTATGTTGGTGTCGGCTTCTAGTCTAACTAGATGAAAATGAGTGCCAATGTTTTGCATGGAACGACTGCCTATCCGACCTCCGCATTCCAGTTACTCGGGCAGCCCGATACCCATTGGTAAGACTGGTTATTAGACTTTATGTCTTCTGATTATCAACGTAACGACTGTCAAATAAATTCAAATGACAGCCTGTACCCTTCAATTTAACGTGTCTTACGAAACATGAAGGAACCCGTAATGATAAGGTGGTCACCCATCAATGGACCAACCGCAAAAAGAAACCAGCCGCGAAACAGATCACAAAGACTTTGTGTATTATAATGTTAGTTCAGATCTCATTAATTCGTTAGACTGCAAAAGCCTTTGATTAAAAACTTACCTGTATGTAGAACTAAATGTATTGGTTGATGATATGTAAGAAACTACCTACTAGTTTTGTCGGTTTCACTCGTGAATTTGGAAAATAACATTTCGAAACTCTGAAAAAAAAATAATTAAAATCCTCATATTGTTTTTAACTTTCAGGTACCTAACACTAACAGGTAAGTTTAACTTAAATGGTTTTTTAGTTTATTTTAACTTCAAAATTATTATAAACGAACATATATTTTATAATATCAGTTAGGTTTAGGTTTTAGGTATTGATCTAGTAATGTAAGCCAACGTCTTTGTATTAATATTACAAAAGGAATACTTATCCAGTATAATCTTAAGATCTTTATTAAGAAGCCCCACTTTATTATTAAGATATAAGAGAAAAGTTATTTTTGGATTATAAGCCATCAACCCCTCTTATTCATATCTTGTAAAGTGTAAAGTGTAAAGTGTATCTGAAATCAAGTTATATCAAGTTGAGAACCAAGTGGAACTGACTAGATGAGGCCTATGCCCAATAGTATATGTATAGGTATTAAAAAACTGCCTCGTTGGTCTAGTTGTCGCATAGCCGACTGCTGATCACGAGGTCTCGGGTTCGATTCCCGGGACGGGCCGAAATCGCTTTGTGGGTTTTAGAAACTTTCACAAAGCAGCCCGGAGTTGGAAGTTGGTGATTGATACACCCGTGCATCGGAGAGCACGTTAATGTCGGTCCTGCGCCTGATCTCTCTCCGGTCGTGTCGGTTTGCCGTCCCATCGGGTTATGAGAGTGAGGGAATAGAGAGTGCACCTGTGTTAGCGCAAATGCTTGTGCACTATAATATGTCCTGCGCAGCTGGCTGATCTCCTTATATGAGAACAGCCGCCGTGGCCGATAATCGGCTAGGATGCCATCAGGTATTAAATAAGATGATCATAGTAGTCATAGTAATTATTAAATCTTTATTTTCAGATAACAGTGATCCATTGTGTTAGTAATCAATATTAAAAACTTATTACTAGTGTTAGTAGTAGGTACATATACAATGAAAAATAAAATATGACACGACATTAAAATTAGCCTTGTGAAAAGAATATCCCCAAACTAATGTTGAGGGATTACTCTCCTCACAAAACTACTAATAATAGGCGAGCTGATACTCCCCAAATAGTATAATTTTAACATGTTAGGTACCTGTCCTATGAGTCATTTTTAATACTCACCAAATGTTTAACTATTGTGTCTGCTTTGTGGACAGTGAATAGATCAATATTATTTTTGTAGTTTCATATCTATCGACTACTCTTTTCATATACTTGTTTGGAATAAGTTTACATTTTAATTTGCAAAAGGAAATATTAAATTAAAAGAATATATAAGTCCTTTTGATGTCCAGTGAAAAGTAAAATGTTAATGTAAACATACCTAACCTATTTAGATTTTACAGCCTTCAAACAAACACCTGGCTATAAATTTCATAATTATTAACAAACACCATACATTATCCTCATATGTTACTCTAATTTCCTTTAAATGTGAACATTAAAACAATTAATTATTGCAATAACGACCGTAAGCCTGCAGTTTCGTTCATATTAAACATTGTTTATTATGTGCCCAAATAATTTGCAACAAATAATTAGTAGTAATATCTCTATTAGTTTAACATTATTTGGTGATTATTAGATATAACAAATTGATCACAAAGATATAAATGTGATATTATTGGCTTGTTAATTAGCCTTAAAATTGTCGGATGTAATTATAACATTATTTTAATGTTATTAATTGGGGTACATTTGGGAGCTTTAAATAAACTCCGCATTAGAGAATATCCTAATTACTGGTTAGAAGTTTTTTAAGAGCTTAGTTTTGTGGATATTACATTATACATACATTATATGTATCAGTTAGGAAAACAAAGCTAATAAAAACCGGCCAAGTGCGAGTCGAAAACGAAGGGTTCCGTTCTATTATCAAGTAACTTTGTTTTTCATACAAATGTATTAATAACAAAGTTATAATTTGCGGTTTCACACGTTTATTTTATGCGAACCTCCCTTAATATATATATATATATATATATATATATATTTTAATTTTTAGTAGGTATTTGTTGTTATAGCGGCAACGGAAATACATCATTTGTGAAAAAAAAACAGCTTTCTAGATATCACAGTTTATGACATACAGCCTGGAGGCAGGCAGACAGACAACGGAGTCTTAATAATAGGGTCCCGTTTTACCCTTTGGGTACGGAACCCTAAAAATATACACCTTCGTTTTCCCACCTCTGCCTACGTACTCATGAAAATAGGAACACCTAAGAAATAATGATGTCAACCGTATCATATGTCAATGACGTACAAAAGGTTATCCCTGAAACAGTGTACGCTTTAATTACTTATATAATGGATGTATGCCTAAATTACTGTTAGGGGAAACGGTAATATAGCTATTAAGTTATTTTCATGCTGTAAATCTGAGATTATGAACGTACGGACATAATAAATTTGATATATTGCTGGTGAATAGTTTGTTACTATCAGTATGCTTTTGTTCTAAGCTGTAGCTGCTTCAAAGTAAAAACTGACCAAGTGCGAGTCGAAGTCATACACGAAGAGTTCCACACATAAAATCACATTTGTTGTATGGGAGCCCCTTTAAATTCTTACTTTATTGTAGTTTTTAGTACTGGGGACAGACGGATGAAAAGACGGACAGACGGGCAAATGGATAGACGGAGAGCATAGTCTTGGAATTGGGTCATTTTAATTTTTAACATAGAACCCTAAAAAGCATAGGTATATACGTAAAAAATCATCCCAATAATAAAGTTATCCTCTTAGATACACGTGTTTAGAGTTCATTCAGCTAATAACGCTACGAATTTACTTTAGTCGGATTATCTTATAATAAAATATCTCAACCTCAATATTATCGAGATAAGGGCTTTATAAATAGAAACGTCAGAGGTTAAGATAAAAACAAAAATATCTATAGAAAATGGTCTGTAGCATTGTTGGTAAGCTTTACACTTCTACAGCTTACTTTATGAAAATCCCACAAAGCGATTTTGACCCTATCTGGAAATCGAACGAGACACTGTGCATTTTAGTAGCGTTTGTGATCACTATACCAACTAGACAGCCAATTGGTAAATCTATGGGTCTAGTATAATAAAATAGTTTTCGTTTGTACCCCAAAGATTCCCAAAATACCGAACCGATTTGAAAAATTCTTTCACTGTTGGGAAGCTTTTTTTTATCGGGGGGAAATCCTCATAAACATCCTCGGCCTGGGTAGAGGAGGAGGGGCGTACCGGACTCTTACCAGCTAAAACCTCTCCGGTGTCTCTGCTCACACGTGCGCGCGGAGCCACGGGAATCCAGATTCTTCTGCAACCCCGCACTAGTGCTGGCCCGCCTCGCTCGGGCCTCGTCTCCTGCACGGGGTAGTGAGGTATTGAGCTACCCCGTGCATCGTCTCAGGGGCGCGCGGCGATACCCGCACGCGCCTCCGGCTCGGGTACTGTTAGGAAGCTGCCCTATCCCCGGGTAACATAGGCCATGGTAAGAAGTAGTTACCAAAGGATGCGGGTGAAATCACGGGAAACAGTCATAGAATATACGCTTTAAGACGTAAATCTATTCAATTTAGGTACTTAAAGCTGTTATATTGTGTATTATGATTTGTATGGCGGCATTACCACTCGGTCGTCATGGCAACGGACATTGGTAATAGTAATAATGTAATGAGTTATGATAATCGTAATGTATGTATTAATTTGACTGCCTCGTTGGTCTAGTTGTCGCATAGCCGACTGCTGATCACGAGGTCTCGGGTTCGATTCCCGGGACGGGCCGAAATCGCTTTGTGGGTTTTAGAAACTTTCACAAAGCAGCCCGGAGTTGGAAGTTGGTGATTGATACACCCGTGCATCGGAGAGCACGTTAATGTCGGTCCTGCGCCTGATCTCTCTCCGGTCGTGTCGGATTGCCGTCCCATCGGGTTATGAGAGTGAGGGAATAGGGAGTGCACCTGTATCTGCGCAAATGCTTGTGCACTATAATATGTCCTGCGCAGCTGGCTGATCTCCTTATATGAGAACAGCCGCCGTGGCCGATAATCGGCTAGGAGGCCATCATCATCATCATCATCGTATGTATTAATTTAATCATTGATTGAGTATAAAGTGGGCATTGAATTGTAAAGTGCTTCAGTATGTTGTAATATTTGATGTTATTTGCGTGTATAATAACGTAAACCAATATGGTTTAGTAAATCATGTAGGTAAATAAATTACCCATTCATAAACTGTATTGTCAATGAAATATGTAAACGTCATTTCGTAGTCTATAGGGTCTTTAGAGGCATCAGTTTAGAGGAAATATTTATTAAATTAGATTTTTAAAAAACGTTCGACAATTTTAAAAGGGATATAATAAATCGCTTATCAAATAAAATAATCGTCTATCAATACATACTCATCATTTATACTCTTTTTTACATCAAATAACTTACTTCACTACAAATAAACTAAATGTTTAGCAAACTTCAAACTGCAGATAGTTCGAAATTATACATCAATATGACATTACTTTTTTCCTCATAATGCAATACAGTTAAATTTATTTTTGTACAAAAATACTACATACATAGCAGAAATACTAACTGCACAGCAAATTTTTCAATTTCGTAGCAAAATAACTATCTCAGTCGCATATTAACCAGTAAGTACAACAAAACCTGTTCATCACATTTGTCCTAATTTTCAAGAAGTCATGCTCGGCAAATTAAATGATTATTGTAACAAAAAAATCTCTTTTCATTGCATTATTTCTAAAAGCAGAACAAATTAACCGAAAAAGGTCCCGGCTTCGCGCACTTTTTTCACTGGAGTGCAGAGTGGCGCGAGCGAGTAAGATAGATATAGGCGCTAGGTCGTTCAAAAAAGGAAGCGTGGACGCCCCGCGAAAGCAAGACCCGCTTTAATTATTCAGTAAATTGCACTTTATTAATGGGTTATTTAATTTAATGGCGGTTGATTAATTATTGTGACAGTAAAACATGGACAATGAAAAAAAAAAACAATTAGTTGGATTATTTTATCATACAATGTCAATTCTAAATATAATTGAGCAGTCCAAAAATCGAATGAGCGGTAAAAATGACGGAATGAGCAGTTCGATAATAGTTCAGCAGATCATAGCGAGGATCATAGCAAATAAAAATTTAGGTAACGAAACGGAGTCCCGTTTCGTTACCTAAATTTTTATTTTCGGAAATCATTATCCGTAACAAGTTTGTCATAAACTAGGTTTTAAAGGCAAAAACGAATCGCTGTAAATCCGACTCCACGTAGTCTTGTCTGCCTTACCCCTAGAGTGTAATTCAAAATCGCGTAGGCGCGGAGGTGCGAGGCGGCCCGCGAGTTGAGGAGCAGGTGGTTGTAACACTCGCCACCGCAGCTGAGGCTGGCCGGCTCAGCCGGCCAGCAAGCCGAAGCTGTGGTGGTGAGCGTTAAAGCTATCTGCGACGATAAACTCGCGTGGGGCCGCCAGAGCCCCGCAGCGCCGGAGCCATGACAGAAATCATGCCTGCTGCATGATGCATGCTTGCTTGCATGTTGCCTGCTTGCTTGCATTTTACTACATCATTGTTTATAGAATTGCTTAGAATGAGATTTCTTACCGAGAAATTCCGATTTATTACTGCCCACACGTAACTGCTCATTTAATAATTTTTACCGCTCATTTAATTATTTTTCTGCTCAATTATATATTCACTGATCCATTTCATTATTTTTTATTACTCATTTTTGTATATTTTACTGCTTAGTTTTAACTGCTGAAATAGTTATTAAACGTGCCATTNGCTTGCATTTTACTACATCATTGTTTATAGAATTGCTTAGAATGAGATTTCTTACCGAGAAATTCCGATTTATTACTGCCCACACGTAACTGCTCATTTAATAATTTTTACCGCTCATTTAATTATTTTTCTGCTCAATTATATATTCACTGATCCATTTCATTATTTTTTATTACTCATTTTTGTATATTTTACTGCTTAGTTTTAACTGCTGAAATAGTTATTAAACGCGCCATTCATAATTTTTAACTTACCAAAACTGCTAATTACAACTGCCCTTATACCTTTAATAATTACGCTTTAAAAATACAATTTTGTATCTAATTTTATATTTTTTTTGCTGATCTCATTATGTGATAATAAATAAATAATAAGAAGACTGTGACTAATAAAATGCTGTTTTATTTAGAAAATCTGCTGTAAATAATGTAAAAATAGAAGCTATATTTAAAAGAAAAAGAGTTAACATGTATGATGTGCATTAAGATTATTAGCTGTGCATTAATAAAAAAGCTTTTGCTTTAGGAAAAATCGCTGTACGCTGCGAAAATAAATTCTAGTGTGTTTTTGTAATATTTCGCATTGAATATTTTGCTGCGCAATCAGTAATTTTGATGAGAATTTGGATTTTTTTTGCATAGAAAAAGGATATTTTTTGATTTGCGTTTAAATACCACCCATTTTAAAATGGGAATGTCTAGTTTGGGGTTAGAAAAACTAGCGTTATATTTTGAAACCTGTGTCTGAGGCAATTTTCTTGACTAAGAGTATCATCATAGGGAATGGCAACAATTTTAGATTGGCTTCCTTCAGCAGTTTCACAAGCGTGGCGTGGGAACTATTTCACGCACCCGGATAAAAAGTAGCCTCTAATCTTCCTCAATAATGCCTGACTCACAATTTATTTTTTTAAATCGTTTTAGTAGTTCCTGAGATATGTGTTTTCAAGCAAAAAGTATACTTTTTAGGTTGTGCTTTCCAAAAAATACTTCAATCTATAAACACTCAAAAACCACCGACTTAAAATAACTAGATACGCCTCCCAACATACTAAAATGCTTCACGGACGTTATTACAACATACTAGTACAAACATACATACTACACCTACATATGAAGTACTCGTCCTTTGTCCCGCCAGACGCTCATCTAGCAAGATGAAACGCAACGGTACGCTACCGTTTTTGTAAGGAACGGCGCACATTGTGCTACTGAATGGACAAGAAAGTAGTTGCTTGTATGTTGTGTCGTTTAAAGGTGGTTTTGTTATT
Source organism: Heliothis virescens (assembly GCA_002382865.2). Classification (NCBI taxonomy): domain Eukaryota; kingdom Metazoa; phylum Arthropoda; class Insecta; order Lepidoptera; family Noctuidae; genus Heliothis; species Heliothis virescens. Next base: position 14,632,141 of record NWSH02000008.1, on the reverse strand, counting down.
AATTTTGTAATTTTGGGCTAAAACGAAAATTTCGTACTGGTTTATTTTAGGGTACTTGGAAGACTTTAAATATAACCAAAAAGTTACGATTATTGTGTATTTTTTTTTAAACACTCATTAATTTACAATGTAAAAGTTTTTTGCTGTACTTAACGGTGAAGTAATATTAAACAGTTACACTAACCAAGTATTTACACATGATCTACCCAGCCTCTAACCGAATGCTGCTGAGAATCAGTGTTTTACGTGGAGCGACTACCTATCTGTCCTTCATAACCCAGTTACCCGGGCAACCCGATGCCCCTTGGTTACTGGTTGCCATACTTTCTGAACTACCTGCAAGAGCTGCCGAAGATGTTCAAATGACCAAGCATATATACACGCGCTTTTCTAATTCAGTATTGTCGCGACAAAAAAGTAGTAGTATATGCATCGTCCCTTAAGTGTGAATGAAGTTTCTTACCTCCGTAGTTTGTAACAGTGATGAGTTATAGCTGTTTAAGTAATAATGGTAGTCTGTAAATAAGCTTTGTAAGTGGCTCGGGAGGGTTAACTCGTTCCCTTGTTTGTAGGGGACGTGGTTAAAGGTGGTTCATGGTTTTGTAGTGCTAAATGATCGGGGAACGTGGTTGTTGAAGTATTCGATGGTAGGTTGTGCAGTGTGCATGTTGTAAAAGTTTTTTTTTGAAAACAATTATTGTAATTATGTATTTTTGTATGTAACGATTAAATTAGAAAAAAAATCTGATCGATTTTTCAAAAATCTTTCGGGGATTAGAATGATACATTATCTTTTATTATAAACTCTATTTTATGTGGGTATGGATGGTAGTCTCGGTGAAACTATGAAAAACAACTAGATAACGTATTATTCAGTTCGTAAAGTTGAGTAAATAATAATTTTATTAGTATAAGAAATAACATGCCTAAAAACCGAAGTTTATACTCAGCAGTAGTGCTTAGAAATCTCTCTTGGTAGGGGGCCGTCCATTAATCACGTGATGTTTATTTTAGCTTTTTTTTACCCCCCTTCCCCCTTGGTGATACATTTGAGGTTTAAGAAGTGATGTGATGTGATGCTTGGTGATTTTATATATACCCCCTCCCCCCTTATTCGAACCTCACGTGATTAATGGACGGTCCCTAGGCTGTCGAGCCAGTAAATTTTTCCTTCTAATACACTACTCACAAAAATTTAAGGATATTTTTTCATGGACGATTTTCTTATGGGATTTTCAAGAAGCTGTATCTCCAAGGAAAATGATCGTACAGCAAAAAGAAATCCAGGAAATTATAGATTCAAGATTCTAGTTTTCAAATCTATCCATGATTCTTTTTTTAAATCACTAGTTTTGGAATAACACTAAAGAAATCAGGGAAAGAAAAAAATTACAGAATTTCTTTCAACTTTGGAAAGCTACAAGTTCATAAAAATTTTTTTTTTCTTTATCTCACTTCAAAGCATTTTTTGGAAATTTTATGCGCTTTCATTTGATGTAACCGGTTAGTTTGTACGATGATTTTCCAAGGAATTATTGTCAATCAAAGAAAAAACGATCTCGTTCACTTTGTTTATCAATAACTCTGTAAATAATGATTGAATAGAAAATCTAAGCAGAGTTTTGAAATCTACACAAAATTTCCAATAAGGAACCATGGATAGATAATGGCAGTACCACTTTTTTTGGAGTAATATCTTCGTTTGAAAAAAG
>NWSH02000008.1:14589436-14627542 GCA_002382865.2 Heliothis virescens | reverse complement strand
AAAATCGGTATGAATTGGTAACTCGTTCAGAATTGTCATTTTTTGCGATAGCTGAAAGTTTAAAGCCTCCGAACATCAAGAAAAACAAATCGCAGTGGTTTGAATTTCTCAAGGATATTCCAGGATATCTTAATGTTAAAAATTTAACTGCGATATCCTTCGTTCACCCATCGCATCAAAAGTTACAGCAAGTATTCCAAATATCCTTCAATATGTCATTCTTTGACCTTTTTTCAAACGAAGATATTACTCCAAAAAAAGTGGTACTGCCATTATCTATCCATGGTTCCTTATTGGAAATTTTGTGTAGATTTCAAAACTCTGCTTAGATTTTCTATTCAATCATTATTTACAGAGTTATTGATAAACAAAGTGAACGAGATCGTTTTTTCTTTGATTGACAATAATTCCTTGGAAAATCATCGTACAAACTAACCGGTTACATCAAATGAAAGCGCATAAAATTTCCAAAAAATGCTATGGAGTGAGATAAAGAAAAAAAATTTTTTTATGAACTTGTAGCTTTCCAAAGTTGAAAGAAATTCTGTAATTTTTTTCTTTCCCTGATTTCTTTAGTGTTATTCCAAAACTAGTGATTTAAAAAAAGAATCATGGATAGATTTGAAAATTAGAATCTTGAATCTATAATTTCCTGGATTTCTTTTTGCTGTACGATCATTTTCCTTGGAGATACAGCTTCTTGAAAATCCCATAAGAAAATCGTCCATGAAAAAATATCCTTAAATTTTTGTGAGTAGTGTATATTTAAAAAACATAAAAGTGGCTCTTGTTTGTACGTAGAGGATAATCTTCAGAAAGAAAAGCTTATACTATCCCTAAGGGACACTGTCTATGTTTAATGTTTATACGCCCAAAGACGGCTTAGCTGTTATATTTTCTGACTTTGATGTAGAAACTGTTATTTTCCAAACAAGAATATAAGGCCGTACACAGAAAGAAAGCTAGTTGTCAGTGTCGATCTATCAACGATATCGTCGTTGGGCCATTTCGGTAGGTAACGGTTACATAAAGCAAGCAGATTGAAGCAACTTGAAGTAAAGGTAATTGTTATATACATAATAATCGGAGCAGACAAATATAAAAAGTAGATAACCTTAATTTAATTTAAATCATAATAAAATGCACAAGATCAATAAATAATATTGAGCTTAAAAGTACATAATTCCCTTTCACCGTTTAAACGTCAACAAATCTAAATAATTAGCCTGTTGTTAACTAACTTTCATACAAAGAAAATAAAAACACCCACGTATTGTATAACACACACGCTTACATATACTTATATAATACACCGCGGCCCAAATAAACTGGGTCCAGTTCTTCAAGCACTTTCCCGGGGTTACTTTGAAAATTTATTTGTCCCCCGGCGCGGTTAAATACTTGCAATACTTCATACTTTGCCAAGGATCATTTAGGCTTCGCCCGGCTTTTGTTCTTTACAGAAATAAAAAATAAAACCGTATGTATTTTTGTTCCCTTTTTTACACTGCTTTTTGTACCTGGAGTGTTGGCCTGTTTTAGACGATAATCTCTTGAGAACTTCAGAATACAATGAGATATTATTATTGTGTGCGAAATTATAATGTCGTTTTGGAGTATCTGTCGACCCAAGGATAAATGTATATTTATTTAGATTTATTTTTACTGCCTGCTCTAAGCTCGTGGAGTGGAAATGTGATAACATTATATATTCGAATCAATTTGCTTTACATTATGTTATGGTGTTTCTACGTATAATTCTCGTTTTTATAAAACCGTTATCTTTAAATAAGCATTTGTGGGTTACATGGATCTCTTCTTGAAATTAGTTTTATTCAGGTGTCAAAAATGAGGGTGAAACTTACACAAGCAATATTTATGTAACCCACAGAATAATTGAAACTATATCATGTAAGATTGATTAAAATCTTTGAAAAATAAAAATAAGCATGCAATGCACGTCGTAAGTTATATTGCAGTGGGTCTCATTCATTTATATGAAATTTCTTATTCTTGTACCTACATTCTTAGCATATTCTTGATTCTTGAATAAAAAAATATAATTTCATATTTACTTCGAAGGTATCATACTATAAAATACTAAGTAGGTACTCATCTCTCAAAGGATAACAAATTTGATTCCTGACAGATACTTAGCACTTTGGCATTGAAACACGGTGCCAATCTCCGAAACTCGGGCTTGTATTGATAAACGGCTCTCATTTGTTCACTTCTCAGAACATAAGTAGCAGTATTTATCACTTAGAAGCTGTTTTATTTTGACAAATACTCTCTGAACTGAATTCATTTAAAACCGTGTTCCTTAGACGAACGTCCGATATCTTAGAATCATCCATTAATCTAAATATTTCGGTTTTTTTTCAATAAAGCTTATCTAAACAGAAACACAAACAAAGCGTTAAATTGAAGAAAAAAAAGAACAAAACATTTGTACTACAATTTTCCATTGAGAACTTTGTTCAAAAGATTCTTTTATTCAAAAAAATGTACCAAAAATGTTGTATAAAGAAATATGGGCAATAAAAGGCGGAGTGTTGCAGGGAAAGGCCAAGAAAGAAACAAAGTTTCAAGGCCCCCGAGTAATGAATACTGCTGCCAAAAAACAATATATGAGATAAAAGTTTCTGATACACTCCCCAACAAAAGATCTTGTTCAAATATATCACGGTAACGTTTATAAATTATACGTACCTACTGGTTGAATTTGTTACACATACATACTCTCGTTCATATACATTAGTATATGAACCTTATTTGCATATTCAACTGTATTCTATTCCTTTTCTAATACTGGCCTCTTTGAAATACTCATGGAACTTATGCCGTTTGATGTCCACACTTGTATAAAGTGAAATGGTCCATTTTTGTGCTAAAGAAGCACAAGTTAGCTATGTGTGTGCAATAAGGTGTATGTATATGTCCAGGTATTATCGAAATATTTTATTCAATCAAGCAGTATCTAAGATTACTTAGAATTCATAAAAGATATCTGTTCCAATAAAACATAACAGATCTCCAAATACTAAATTCCATCTACAAAATATCAGATTACAATTCAAAACATAGTGAAAATTATTTGAACAGGAAGACCACTAAATACAGGCTAAGGTATAATATATAAAACGTGACTAACGAGGGGCTTAGCTTAGCCACAGTTGATTCTTACAGCTCCAATTTAGGATCAGGTATTCTCAAATTCATAGTAATGGGAACCCAACCGCCTAATATCGTTCTCTCATAGAAAATTCATAAGTTCCCTTTCAGGCACAGTTGGACAATAATTACTGCCTGATAAATGGTAATGGATTTATTTAATAACCCCATTTACACCCTCGGTAACTTTATTGAAGAATAAGATGGCAAAAAAACATGATATTGTTATGGTTTCTGGAATAATAAAATCTGGAAGTACCATCAAATTGAGAAGCATTTAAACTTGCCGATAGGATGGCGTGTTGCGACGTCTATGTTTAAAGCTACTGCATGAATCCGTGATGGTAGAACCCTTAGCGATTTGCATTTATCATGAGACTAAAATTTTTCAATCTTCTTTAAAAGTTAGTGCAAGTATCTACTTACAGCAAAAATTATGAATACGGGTAGAGTATGCCCATCCTTTACCATGAGATATCAAACTTGATTTTCAAGCGATGTAACAATATGCTCCTTCCATTTATTATTATTCGAAGATAAGGCTATGATTGATTTTCATTTTTAGGAGCAAGTCACTGGGGTAATCTAGGTTATTGGATGCTGTAGGCGTCTAAGCTGGCTGAAATAGATGATAGCGAAATTTCAGGCTCTTACGAGTACCTATGGGTGGTGCTAACTCATAAAAATTCGTACATTAGTCATGTTATTGGTCTCTACAGGCTTTTATTGTATCAAAAAAAAGGTATTGGGTACCGGTAAACGCGTTAGTGTTCTGTAAAGGAATATAAAGGATCGACATTTAGAAAACTGCTTGACTTACTTCTTCCGCCTTTTCACACTGAAAATTTTTCCTTTCCCTCTGAAAAAAAATAATCATTCTATAAAGTCTTCATAATACGAAAGAAGGATGGTATGAAAAATTTCTTCAGCACCAACAAAAACATACGGCAATACTTTACCATTACTCCAAACAGACGTAGACAGGACCACTCTTACTTAAAGACGCAGCAACTAAACGCATCACCGTTGCACACAAAACGAGTCACATTGAATATTTATCACCTGCACCAGGGTTGCTGAATATTGCAGGTGCAATACAGACAGACTGCCATGAATTACTCAACCACTTTGCTTTTGTACTGTCCACTTCACCAAGGTTTTTAGTATTGGCTTTTAGAAGAGCTCTTTGAGAGCTGCGGAGATTAAGTTCTTTTTTTTGTTGTAGTGAGTAGTTTCTTTATTTGGTAGTTTTGTTTACTATGAAGATGAAAATATATTTAGTACTAATATTATAACGGATGAAGATAAAAAAGACAAAAAGTCATTTATACAAAGTATGCTGAAAATTAATACTTTTTCAAGGTCAATTTTACAAAATGCAGCCCCTCAAAACGCCCGCCTTTCACCAATTCCTATCGGAACAATTAAAATATCAATTTAACAAAATACCAGTCACGCTTTTAGAAAATGAATTTATACGTACTGCAACTAAGGCGTCAAAACGAAATAAAACTAAGTTGACTAAGTTTAAAACACTCAACACAACAATACATACTTAATGTCAAAATTCTTCGTCACTTCAATACTACTGGGCAAGTCTTGTAACTTTTCACGAGGCCCTTAACTTGAATAACAACACCTTACCAACTTAGAGTCTAAATATTTTAACTTCACTTCAAATTATGAATAGGACTTGAAAAGTCTTTGTTTATTTTTAAGACTTCTCGCTTCAGAAATCTTGGCTCAGTTTTATGGAATAAAGTCGTAAAAGTTATGGGATTTAATGCTGTAAGGACATTCATGGTTTAGCTAATATTCTGAATGAAAACTTAAAGGTTTCACGGAACTCTCTGAATACTGTTCCTGCATTCATAATCATGTTATATGCATAAGTTATTTGCACCACTATACTTAAGTACTTTCTTCAAAATCTTAGTTTTTGTGCCGAAAAATATTAAAAAATGTGCTTCTCACACTAAATTTTAATAACCAGACTTAATTGAGACGTGCTAAACCTTTCCAAGAAATCCTTTTCAGTGATTTAAATGTACAATCCTCCACAAAAGTGTTGATTTGGAATAACGCTAACTTTTCGGATTAAATTCTGCTCTGATTGTTCTATTTTCGGACAGTTCGCGGTTGCTGTGGAAAATTTGAATGTTATGCGATGCATTCATTAAAGTTTCACGTGAAACATTTTTTGAATAAGTCTGCTGAGCCACGTGATATGGTTTGTGGCCTGACCTGTTTTAGTATATTAGTAGTCTAATTTAATCTAAGTGGGCATACAAATGTTGAAATGTTAGTTAATTGAGTAATAAATACTTTTGTATGCGTAGGTCCACATTTCAGTAAGGAAAATACGTGGATGGAATGGATCCAAAAAAGTAACACATTACTCAATGTGAAACTCAATCAAAACACGCATAAACTGGTTAATTCGCTGCGAATCTAAAACCACATAAATTTAACCAACACTCAAGGAAAAAGAGACACAACATATAGCGAGAGACATTTTTCTTGCCGACGTTGCCATAATAGCGGACATTTACGAGAATCCTCTGGATTTCCTTTTTAGGGTTCCGTACCCAAAGGGTAAAACGGGGCCCTGTTACTAAGACTTCGCTGTCCGTCCGACCGTCTGTAAAGCATGATAGTTGGAAAATTGAAATTTTCATAGAAGATGTATATCTGGTGCCGCTCAAACAACAAATACTAATAACTTTAATGACACAAGAACTAAGCTCCCATACAACAAACGTGATTTTTTGTAAGGAGTCCTACGTGCGCGAGTCCAACTCGCACTTGTCCGGTTTTTTGTTACTTTTGCGGCTTGGAGCCTTTCCCAGTCACGGTTTACGGTTTAGTCACGGTTTAGACCGGTATTACTGCGTTACCGGTATTACTACGTTACCGGTATTACTGCGTTACGGCTTGCAATACGATCGCTTAATTCCACTAAGGAATGGGAATGTAAGATGTTGTAATTTTACGGGAAAGGAATTTATATTGTGTTGTTGGCTGGCAATTGCTGTGTGAGAATTCAATTGTTGAATCAATTAGCTGAAATATTTTTTACGAAGCTTTAGAATTTTATTAATAAAGTTTTTCTAGGCAAGGGTGTTTTGTCTTCGACTAAATGATGGTTTACCATCTGTTGAGATAGTTTTCAAAGGCATGCATTGCATATTAAATACACCACAAAAAATTGTGATGTATTTAAATAGTTAAATAGCAGGTAAGACCAAATGCGACCAGTAAACTACAACACTAATAAAATACTAAAAACACTTCAAAAAATATTCACACACACAGCCTATAAAACATTTTACACCTACGAGTCTGACGCGGCAAAATAAGGCCGTTTCTCACACATAAGTTAAACATTGTTACTTCATACCGCCCGCTGCGGGCCGCGAGTAAATGCCACCATTCCCTACAATGAGTACCCACCTTTATATTAACCTCGTTTGCAGTAATGACGTTGAATTTATTATTGTTAGGGCTGGTGTACACGCGGCTGAGCGGAATATTGAGTCGCTTTGAGTTAGTTAAGCAATTTTACGATGTGTGGTCTCGGGATAAGATCATTTTAAAAAAATAATAATGGTGATTTGAAAAATTGGTTGCACCTTTGGTAAGGTTTAGTTTTATTTGTAAATAATCTCTCCCGGCAGAGGGATAGACCAATTACTTTATCAAATAAAAGTTTCCGTATATTGGAGCAACATACATTGCTATTAATTATGCTAGATCCAAGCTACATTTTCTCTCAGTAAATATTCTATTCGCCACTGGTCAAAAACAAGATTCAAAATACACATCTTAACGAAAAAGTTTCTATATTAGACTGAATTGCACAACTTCTAAAAATCTAATTCCACCAGCTTTCCCAGTTTTATGTCTAGACAAAAATCCGAGTTCAAACCAAAAGTGAGTGCATTGAAAGTATGTAACATACATTCTACTTTCGGGAATGGCTGTAACAACGTTGGGAACCGAAGCGTTGCTTAACATTGGAAGATCGACGTTTCCGATCGCGTATTCCCAATGTGCATGTTACTTTAGGCGGTTCTCACACTACCACGTGTCATGCTTTAGAATAGATGTTAATTTTTTATACGTAATGGGTACTTTAATTAGTATTATTTTTTTTTACTAAATTCTACGTAAAAATAGTTCAAATAATACTAAGAACTCTTCTTCGTGATATGTTTATCGTGAAGCATATGAAATTGACCACCATGTCTACAGAAAATTTACTGTAGTTTTTACGGTCGAAATACTAGTGTTAACAAGGGGCCTAACTATGGGCCTAAAAGTCTGAAATTGGCTTCAACTGTCGCATAAGATGGAAAAAAAGAAGTACATAATAATCACGAGCACCTATTCTCATACATTGATACAATTTATGTCGTTACAGATACATTTCTGCGCTCGTCGAAGCATGACAGATGGTAGTGTGAGACCCGCCAGATGCTCTTGATAGAAGATACGCTTTCTGAAGCGTGATTGGAACTGATAGTTTTATATGTTGCAACGTGATAAAGCTCTGCATTCCAAAAACGTGTTATTTTAAATAACACGTTAAATAACTTATTTAGTACTAATAATCATAAATTATGCAGTGAAAATTCTATGTACAGCACCTAAATATATCCGACTAATAACCCATCTCGTCTATTTTCGGCAAATTTACGCCTGTCAAGCGCTTGGAATTAACTCACGCATGAGTTACAGCTGATTACGTGTTTCATGTATTTTGTCACGCTATAATAATTCTGATATTACGTGACAAAGACGGCAATTCGAAGAACGACAATACACCGCATCACATTCGTCACGTTGCACGCTGAACGCTGTGTCACGTTACTGCATATAACAAAAATACCGAGCTCTTTTATATCACCAATCTATTATAAATTCCTCTAAGAGCGTGACAATATACCGCACTAAGTCACAACACGTCACGTCAGTAACTCGAGCCGAGCGGAACACGTTTACAGTTTAATTGGACTGTGTCACGCGTCACGCTCTAAGGTCTACATTATATCCTTCGAGCTAATTTGTGCGGTTGAAGTCCACGTAAATGGACGCTGAAAATGTAGACGTTACAATAAAAAGGCCGAACATTTTTATACACGTGTAATTTTGACGCCTTTTTAGGGTTCCTCGTTTCACACAAAATACAGGAAAAATGTACGGGACACGTAGTAAACAGAGTTATGCAAAATGGACGTTTTACAGTCACGTTAATGAAGAGAACACTGTTTTTTACTAATGTACCAAAAATTTTCGCGAAATTAAATTATTTAGCGAATGTGAGCTACATTTTACTGTGTGATGTAACTTAAATCACATTTCAACTTTGTTGCTTTTGACGTCAAAAACACACAAAAAGCTTCTATGTAAAAACTTAAATTTTGATATCCAAAAATACACGCAAAACATATCGTGTAGGAATAGTTTTACAAGTTTACAAGTCTCAGTGAAAACAAATCCTTTCGAGCCATATTTTGAAAACGCTTGAGTTTGGAAAGTGCGCTCGCTACGAATATCAAAGAGGATTCTATGTCAAAAATGAAACTTCATGGTGCTCCAATCCCGCGGCCCGTTCACAAGGGCTCACTAAAGTTATGTTTTTGTATGGACTCGAATCCGGAGTCAAAGTACTTCATACTTCGAGTATATTCACGTAAAAAACCCGTGTTTGGTTTACCTTAAAAAATAACTACTCCAATATGAAGCTGAAGACTTTGTTTGCACGCAAAATTCTCAGAAACGACGGGTTTGATTTCAAGAAGTTGTTTTAGCGTTATATAGTTCATTTACCGAGAAAAGCTATGGGATACTTTTGATCTCGTTATGCGGACGAGTGTCTATGGGACGCGAGTGAAACCGCTAGCACAAACTAGTCTTTAATCTAAGTAAAATCCTAAGTAGTATATCTGTACTTACGATTACACTTAATCGTAACTGGTGCGGACTTCAGCGCCATGTTTGTTAATTTTTGGACACAAACATAGAAATACTTTTTGTAACGCATATTAATTTATGGCATACAAAGATAATATTGCTATTAGTCATAGTCATTTGTTCACTCTCCATACTATTTTACAATTTTTTTTTCTGTCGCATACCATGGAACGAAATACTATTACCTACATCCGTTCTTATGCAGTAGATCACCTATTTCAACTTGTATTTACCCTCGTTATAAAAAAAATAAAGCTTTTACAAAATAAACGTGTAACTCAAATAAACATAAAGACTATTTCTCAATGGAAATCGGGGTCTTTCAAACGAATACCATTTGATTGAATTTAAAATTTGACTAAGTAATGGATTTTAATTAAATAAACTTCGCATTCATTGATTTATTTGCTAAATTTTAAATCCACATTAACAATATTTTGAGTGATTTGTTCAATCAACTATGGTGGTTTAAAATGATTTTGCATTTTGGTAAATTACTCAAAATAATTAATGCATTGTGTGTGTGTACTTACTTTGTTCGATTTGCGGGTGAATTATCCTATTACCTAGAACTTAGAACAAACGGAACTAAGGGTTTCGATGTGTTATAATTTACTAGCTTTCACCAGCGGTTTAACTCGCTTCTAGATATAAAAAAAATATTCTATATGTTATTCTGATGAGTAAGCTATATTACTGCTCACTTTCATCAAAATCCGACTAGAAGATTTTGTGTGAAGGAGTAACAAAAAAAAACTCACAAACTTTAGCATTTATAGTATTAGTAGGTATATAGTGTAAAGTTTCATGTGTTGTAATAAACAAACTTTAAATGAACTAACGACGATTTAGACGCAAATTTTGATTAATTATATACTAGTATTCAAGAGCTTCTCCTAGTATCGAGTACCGACTCGAGAAACTTCCGAAGCAATCGAGTACTCGTCTTCAACTCCAATCGGGTGCACCTCTACAAATTTATCGATTCAAGACTGAACTGTCGGACAACAAACTCGATTCTAACTGTATTTAAATTGCGGCACAGTCTAACTAAAGAGTTGTTGAACTTTTCCTCCAACTCATTTGCATATTAATGCATTCAAATAAAAATTAAATGTTCAAAGTACCTAAGCAAAAACGGCTTTTTAGCAACTTTATTAGTGCATACGACGAATATATAACACCTATATTGAAACTTTTGTTTTAGTGGCCATATTTTGCTCTGTTATTTGTTAAAATAACCTTTAAAATAAACGACATTGGTTGCTTTTAGGACGAAATATCAACATGGCAAAATATAAACCAAACTCAACAGACAAATATTTCAACCATTTCCAATATCACAAAGTTCCAAAAAAAAAATAACAAGCAGATTTTCAAAATCTCAAAGGTAGGTAGGTATTATGCTCACGTACTGTAACGGGTGACATGCATCACGGATGCATTAGGTACACAAATCGTATGCACAAACATCCGTCGGGACTGAGAGATGAGAGCTCCAGGTCCTGAACTCCGGCTCAATAAAAATATAGCCCCTCAAAAATACGAATATCTTAAATCAAATCCAATTGAAAGCTGATGATCTATTGTTTGAGAAGGGGTGACTTTCTTCTTTATTTTGGGTGAATAAATTATTTTTATTATCGTGTCTTGATTAAATAATAAAAAACTGTATTCAAATTAGGTAATTTTCGATTGTTTCATAATTTATCCATTGCATAAAACTAAGTGACTACGTAGTATTTATAAAGCAAAAGAGTCTGTTTGTTTATTTAAACTGGCTTATCTCAGAAAAAAACTCAAAGTTAAAGGTTTCTTTTTCATGTAGACTTAAGTATTACAGGTTCTTACAAAACGCAGTACTGTCAAAAATAAATTGAAAAGAACAAAACTTCCTGAAAAACAGACAACCAACAAAGACTGGCTAACAAAGCCAAATTGAAACATTTCTCAAACGTAACAAAATTAGGCCTGACTTCCAGTCACTGACAATTTCAAAGCTCACTCCCACAAACGCTACAAGGAATCTAAAACAATCAACACACCTTCTACCAATTATACAGAATAGCCAAGGTCTAAAACAAGGCTCTGATTTCACATTTATATCGGCCACACAATTAAGATTAGATACTGAACCCTTTACGTCTATTATGGCCCATTTGGCCCACCTTCCACGATAAATTGTAGCCAATTAAGATTGTACGGAGAATGTTCTAGATTCGTAGTCTCGTTGCATTGTAGACGATGGCGCCGATTGAAATTGATTTTGTTTTCGAATTCTGTTAAACTGAGCGGTGATGCTTTTGTTTTTAATATAAATTGTATTTGTACTATGGGTTAGATTGGTTACAAAACAAGTATTTGTTAGTTCAATTGTTTTGTATTTTATGTTAGTAGCAGTTGTAACATATTTGTTTCTAAACAAACCCAAGAAATAAAATTCTGTATCAAAAACAATAGTGACTTTCATCCACCTTTTTACAAAAATAATTTTCAATCTACCTACCCAGTAATTACCGTTGAGTACCTTTGTAAATAAAACATTACCCACTCAAAAACAGCAGAAATCTCCTTAAAAAATATTACCAAAATACTCCAATTATTATCAACGAAAAACCTCATAATTTCCATCTAACGGGACACTTGTGAAGACAACAGCGCCATCTGTGTGACGTCACAGATATGATAAACCAGTATTAGCAATGCAGATCACGGGCCTGTCCTTCGCAAAAAACAAAGCACAAATTATGCAATTATAGCGTCGACCAGATGGCCGTATTTAAATCACTCCGCAGATTTGCTTTTATTTATATTAATGATGTAAACAACTTGTATTCGCAAACTGTGACGCCAAAGTCCACTGCTTTGCATACTTTTGGGTGTTTTTAAAATTGAGGGAAGTTTTTTGTTATTGCGGACAAGTTTTGTTGACTGTTTATTACACTTACACTGTGATTTTGTTGTAATGTTCATTTCTTGATTATGTTTTTCTGAAGAACTTGAAGTCTATCCTGGTAAAGTCGCAGAATGAACTTCAGGTCATCACCATACAAACTGAACTTACTTTTTTCAAATCCACCGGACAGTTTCTGACTTGGAATTGAATTGAATTGAATGTAACAATGATTGCTACTGAGTAACAATCGAGGAAACAGGCTTTATGTGCAGGCACGGGGGTGCAACTGCGAACGTCCAGACTCCAGTCTGCTTCTATGAAAGTTTCTGAAACGCACAAAGTGATTACGGTGCAGAATACAGGAATCGAACCTGGGTCCTCACCTACAGTAGTCGTGCTTTCAGCTTGACATCCTTATTTCAGAATAATACCTAAGCTCTTCTCTCGAAGATCAATTTGGAACTATTTGATTGGCTTAACCTAATTTTAACTAGCTCTGAACGGACCTTAGAGAGTAATTTCCAACTAAATAGTATTAGGTCGTTCTTAGTAATGGATTTAGCCACCGATCATTTAATTATCCTATCATTACATTGCTACTGGTAATGTAAATAATTTGTGACTAATTAATTGTGTTATAAGTTAATCTGTTGGTTCGTCTGTGGCCTCTAAAATGGATTAATCAAAAGGTGACCTTTTTTATTTTTATTAGTTCAGGTGATATACCTATTTTTCCGTGTTAAATAAAGCCACGATAAATTGGTAGGCTACTATCATTTGAACATCTTGGACAATCGTTACGGGTAGTAGGAAGCCAGAAAGTCTGACAACCAGTCCTACCAAGGGTTATAGGGTTTCCCGGGTGATTAGGTTGGGGATATCAGATTGGCAGTCGCTCCATGTCACTCAGTGGTTCTCAGCTACATCCGGTAAGACTGAAAGAGGCTCAATGTTGTTGGGAAAAGGCTAGGCAGGTGATGATATTTTTAGTTACCATTTATTTTACAAAATAAACGCAGCTGCTTCTTGATTTGTTCTTAAATATAAAATACATCACAGTGTTAGTATTGCTGAAATCCTCACAGAGAGAGCATTTAAGTGCATGTTTATTGGCCTCTTAGGAGAGCTAGATTGCAGCCCGACATGCAGGCACTAGATAATACAGGTGGTAGTAAAGTCTGCTAGGGTCCTGCATTAAAGGTTTAGTTTATGTGATAAAATTTAATAGTTTGCTATTAAAATTGATCGGTACCGGCGAAGTGGGTTGCTGTAAATGTATCTGCATGTGTGTGTATTCTATGTTTATATCTACTACATTCATATAGTTACATAGGTACTTGCCTGAACTGGGAATAAACCATCGCAATTACTATAATTCGATTCGATTTATTTCATTCCAGTGGCAGGTAGGTGCTTTAGCCACTATGACATATTGCTGAAAAAGTGTATTTATTTAAAAATAATCTGTTCTTTTAAAACAAGAACTGCAACTGGGATAAAGGTTTTCATTTTTTTTATATTTATTTTAGGTACAGAACATAGCAGTACCAAAACCATTGCCATATCTGCTTCATACATAAAATCACTCTAAAACACCTACATAAACAATGCAACAAAATATTCAGTCAAACTTTATGGAAACCTAACATCACACATCGACAAGCTATTTATTTTACAATGTCATAAATATAAATGTGTAACACTAAAATTTCGACAAACAAACTGACCTGGTGTTATGACAATATGCTGAAATACTCGAAGATGTTAGCGTTGCATCGTAAACTAACGTTTATACTGCGCTGAAGCGAGCTCGTAAAAAATTGTGTGCGCTTCACTTTAATACGTTAGCTTTGTTACGACTAGTGTGGGGAAACCGTTGATTACTTCGATATCGAAATTGTTAATTTATGTTTTAGTCTCAGAGGGAAACGAACTAGTTTTGTTTATAGACCAAAGTACCTGTAAGTGCCGTTCTATTATTCCTGCTATCGTCTCGTTCGAAGATGATGAGAGTTACTAAGGAATTATAACCTTTATCATCTTAGGACGAGACAACAATGGAATAATTGAACAATTAAACTAGCTTATGTACCTGCTTGTTTTTTACATTTTGTAACTTACATTACACATTTAAACATTTGAACCCTTAATACTTAATAAACAACAATGAAAGTAGGTACCTATTTTATTTCTGGTCTCAAATCAGTAAGGCGTAGTAAGCGAAGGACGCTTTGTAGGCGTAGTACGCGTAGCAAGTGTCGTAGCCGTAGCGCTACACTGACGCATCATCGTAGCAATTGTGTAGGCGCATGGTCTTGCATGCCAATCTGTATGCCATATTAGAGTATAACTACAAAACATTTTTTTATCAAATGTAAAAATGTTTTAGAGCATTTATCTGCTTAAAGATTAGGTAATTTCGACTGTCAGATGAAACTTATTTTCAAGTAATTCATATTGATTATGGCAGCTATAGATGTCACGTTACACGTTAAATATGTTGATAAAATATAATAACTGTCGATCCCCAAAAAACAATAATTATCGACCTCAATAACTATCGACAAGCCCCATCACTGGCTATAGTAAGATAGTAACAAATAAATGAGTATTTCGGTTCTTAGTGTACGAACATCGACTATCACCGCGTACTTATTCGTTACTGCTATTTTATCTGGACTTAGCTTACTAAGGATTTTCGTTACATTCGAGTATCTATACTGTTTCTAGATACACGAGTATGTAGACAGGAATTGTATTGTGTATGAGAAAGTAAACGGTTCCAAGAACTTGACATGTCTTATTTCAAAATATTATTATTGGCTTTTGAAAACTATGAAACACTGCATTTTTTTTAAATTTTTCATTGATTGACTAAAATTTACTAAGCGATGGACTTGTTGGTTGATGGATGTTTTTAATACAAAACGTCCGTTCATAATTATCTATACTAATATTGTAAAGCTGAAGAGTTTGTTTGTTTGTTTGAACGCGCTAATCTCAGGAACTGCTGGTCAGATTTGAAAAATTCTTTCAGTGTTAGATAGCAAATTTATCGAGAAAGGCTATAGGCTACTTTTTATCCGGGTCCGCCGAGTAGTTCCCACGGGACACGGGTGAAATCACTCGCAGAAGCTAGTTTAATAATAAATAGGAATAGTTTTAAGATACTTCTTTCTATACAGTTAACGCCCAGAACTATAAAATATTGTAGCAACAAAACATAATTTACTTCATCGAAAAGTCTAGACGTCTTCAAGGTCATCCTAGACTCTTAATGGCAGAGATCCGGCGATGGCTGTTATCTATCGTCAAGAAATACTGACTCATCTTATTTATTGAGTTTAAGATAGCTGAGATTTAGCTGTTGTGTATTTCTAAGTGTCCTTGAAAAAAGGTTGATGCCCTTGACTTTAGCATTTTGACCTTGACCTTCCTGTGTAAGTTAAAATAGCTATGGCCCGTTTCACATGTTACAAATAATGCCATAGAAGTGTAGTAAGAAAAATTTCTATGGCATTATCTGTTAGTTAGCTATCTAGAAGTTTATCTGGAACCAATAAAACTGGCCCCTAATGTTGTAATATGGGAAGCTAAAGTGATAGTTTAAAGTATGAAAACTAATCGGTTCCTTATTAGCCCCTTACCTATTATATTGACATGTTGATATTGACTATTAATTGACTTGAGTATTTATTAATCAAAAATGTTGTCGAGAAGCCGCATTATATAAAAGTCCGACTTAAATTCATAAGTAAAAAAATACCCAACAAAGAATGTCAACATTTCCTTATAAAATACGAAACATAGTTTGGAACACCTATTAAAAAAGAGCAATTTAAGTCTGTCACACTATATAAATAAAGTAGGTAAAAACTTTAGTGTGGTCGCTTCCCGTACAATATTCGATCTGGCAAGTCCGCCCAAAGTGTTAAATATTCAATGCTTTGGATCATTTAAACACAATTTCTCAAGTTTTACATGTACTTAGTACTTAATTTGTGAGTACATTTATCATTGTGTGAAGCGTCTTAGAGAAAAGTGTTGAAAACGGTGCAACAAGATATAACAAAATATATTATGACTAGCTTCCAGCTAGCCAACGATTTCACCCGCCTTCCCGTGGGAACTACTACGCACACCCGGATAAAAAGTAGCCTATAGCCTTCCCCGATAAATGGGCTATCTAACACTGAAAGATTTTTTCAAATCGGACCAGTAGTTCCTGAGATTAGCGCGCTCAAACAAACTCTTCAGCTTAATAATATTAGTATAGATATGAAGATATCGTAAATATAACTTCAACATAATATTAAATAGTTGTACACGAGTAGCTTCTACTTACTTTCGAATACTTTCCGTACCTGAACAAAAACTAGCCCACATGTTATTCTGATATGTAGGTATATTACTGCCAGGTTTCATAGAAGTTTTTGGGTGAAAGAGTACCAAATATACATACATACATCCCCACAAACTTTCGCATTTATAAAATTAGTAGAATTTCTGCTGCATTTCGTTTGATAGTCGCATAAGCAGCAAACTGGAAATAAAGGCAGTAAATTAATTATTAGTCGATTGTTCACATTCCTCACTAATTAGTAGTGAATTGCTTACATGTGTAGTCTCATTAGGCCAATAAATTGTTCATTATTAATGAAGTAATAGAATGCTTTCATAAAACAAATGTGTATGTACGCCAAAGCTACCTTTTCGTGCTTACATATTTTTTTCGCTAATGGTAAACAATGGGGATTTTTTTCAGAAAAAAAGTCATCTGTTATTTAAATATTTCTCAGTAACTCACGTTAGTTTTTCCTTGCGTTCCCATGAGAAACCACTTAATTTACCTCTACAGCCGTTTTCATGGAAAGATGCTGCGATGACATGTTTTTCTTTTTCAAGTATTATTTTATACTAGCTTCCGCCGGCGGTTTCATCCGCGTCCCGTGGGAACTACTCCGCGCACCCGGATAAAAAGTAGCCTATAGCCTTTCTCAATTAATAGGCTATCTGACACTGAAATAATTTTTCAAATCGGACCAGTAGTTCCTGAGATTAGCGCGCTCAAACAAACAAACTCTTCAGCTTTATAATATTAGTATAGATTTCGTTAAAAAACCTGTTGTAACAAATTAGAATGATGTCATTATATAAAATTATTTTATTACATCGTATAAATTCGAAATACAGTATTATCTATTTAGGTATTAAATGAATAATACTTTTCTTTGACATTGTAATTATTCAGCATTCATTAGAATCACAAAAGTAAATATTGAATTAGCTTTAATTCTGTATTGTTATTAATATTTATGTAGAATGAGGATCGCAACACCGTGATTAAAACTTCAACTTCACTTGTTTTGAATAATATATTACTGACAAAATACAGACTGATAACTTAAAACTTAATAAACTGAATTTAAACGTCTTTACGTCTTTCGCTCTTTCTTTTTCAACCGCCATCTATCTTCTATCCCTTTCCCTCTCACCTTCTCCCTCACTCCCTGACGCACATTCCTTTTCACGCTTTAACATCCATCCTACATTCGGCCGTCCTGCACTCATATCTGCCCCCAGATATGCATTATCTCTTACACCATCATACTCACACACACTAATTAATAATAGCACATCTTATTCATAACAAAGAATCTTAAAAAATAAAATAACACAAGTTACTACTAGCTTTGTTAGCCTTAGATAGCTCAATTAATACTTAAATTGATAAATGCAAAAGTTACACAAAATACAAGAAAAGTAAAATAACAATCTCCGATAAGTATTCTATGACACTAAATAATATATTTTACAGAAATGGTAATCGTGGAGACAGGTATTGTTGACACCACAGACCCAAGCACACACCTCATTTATTCTCACCTGGCCACCTCTTCATGTTGTCTGCTGAGCTGGAGGTCTTTTTAGGCCCTTCTGTGGTATCATGCAGCTTCTCCACATCATATCTATCATTTCTTTTGATTTTAGTGATCTTGTAAGGTCCCAAAAACTTAGGTTTCACTTTCAGACCTGGACCAAACTGGGTTCTCTTAATGGCAACTAAATCATCTAATTTATAGGTTGAACTAGGTTTTCTTTTTGCATTATATGTAGTCTTATTCTCATCTTGTACTTTTTGAATTTGCTGCTTGGCCTTCAATCTCAAGTTCTCTCTATTTTCGTCATAATTGTTGATTACTTCTAGCTGTAGTAGATTCATTACTTCAATATCCTCCTTACATCTCATTTTTGTACCCATAAGCAATTGAAATGGTGAAGTATCTATGGATCTTTGGTATGTACTATTTATGGCTCTTTGAACTCGACTCACATGTTTATACCATAGCGACTTGTCTTCTATGCATAATTTTGTAAGCATTGGAATCAAGATGCGGTGAACTCTTTCCACCTGCCCGTTCCCTCGAGGCACACCGGTGGTAATCTTAATATGTTGTATCTCCTCTTTACTACAATAGTCTTCAAAATCTCCACTTGTGAAGGCTGTACCTCTGTCTGTTATGAATCTTGTTGGATTACCAAAAGTCTGTTGATGAATGCGTAGCTTATTTAATACTTCTGCACTTGACGTGGACTTGGTGGGAAAAAGCCATGTAAACTTTGTGAATGCATCAATCACCGTAAGTATATAGTTATACTGTTTTCTCGTTTCCATGAATGGTCCTATGTGGTCCAAATGCAGAGTATGCAGAGGAATATCTTTTTTATCTATAGGGTTCAGATACCCTTCCTGTCTCCCTTCCTTTTTTGTCGCTAGTAGGCAAGGTATACAACTCAAAACTACTTCTTCTATTCTTTTATCCATATTTCTGATATAGTAATCTTTTCCAATGGCTTCTTTCATTTTTCTTATAGAGAAATGACCATTTTGGTGAACTTTCTTTATTATTTCTTTCTCCATGATTCTCGGCACCACTAGTCGCTTTTCTTCTCCTTTGTATAGAATCCCATTATCAATCCAGTAGTCATGATACTGACCGTCTTTCAGTATAAGCTGCTTGATGGCATTGAGTTCTTCGTCTGTCTCCTGTCCTAGCCGTATGTCGTCTTGGAGGCTCCCCACGGCCACGAATGGATATCTGCTCAAAGCATCAGCATGTTGCATTCTGCTGCCAGCTCGGTGCTCAATCTCATAGTCATACTCATCCAAGAAGAACACCCATCTTGCAACCTTTGGTGTTAAGTCCTTCTTTTTCAATGTCTGTTCAAAAGCTTTACAATCGGTAACTATTTTAAAGTGGATTCCATAGAGATATTGTCTAAACTTCTTTACAGCTTCTACTATGGCGAGTGCTTCTAGCTCATAACTAGAGTATCTGCTTTCTGCCTCTGTTGTCTTGTGGCTCATATAATGCACAGGATGTAACTCACCGTCTGGATGTAATTGTAATAAAATTGCAGCTAAAGCTTGGCTGGATGCATCCGTGTGTAACTCTGTTGGTAAACCAGGTATATATATCTTCAATACTGGACCACTCATTAACTTTTGTTTCAATATGTTAAAAGCCTGTCTTTCTTCATCTTTAAAATTGAAAGGAACATCCTTCTTCAACAGCTTGGTTAGTGGTCTCGCTATCTTTGCATAATCTTGAATGTATTTCCTGAAATAAGAGGTTAAACCAATGAAACCCATGAGTTGTTTAATATTCTTAGGTTCTGGATACCTTGCGACTGCCTCAACTTTCTCTGGACTGGGCCTTACTTCACCATCTTTTATTAAATGACCTAAATATTCTACTTCACGTTGGATAAGCTTCGCCTTCTTCCAATTCATTTCCAGCCCATACTGTGAAGCCACATCTAGTACTTGGCTCAGTTTCTGCAGAGCTTGCGCCTCTGAATCAGCTGGAATAATAATATCGTCAATAAAAACTGCCATTACACCCTTTGCAATCAATTCCCTGAAGATTATACTGATGAATCTCATAAAATACTTAGGCGAAATAGATAGGCCAAATGGTGCACGTAAAAACTCAAACTGTCCATGATGTGTTATGAAAGAAGTGTATTTCACAGACTCTTCGCTAATCCGGAGATGAAAAAACCCATTTTTCAAATCTAACACGCTATATATTTTTGCTCCTTTCAAACTATCAATTAAATCCTCAATGATTGGCAGGGGGAATTCGTCTTTTACTATCTTTTTGTTTAATAAACGGTAATCCACACAGATCCGGGTTGACCCATCTTTCTTTTTAACAAGCACCAAAGGACTAGAATACTCTGAGTAACTCACCTGTATTATTCCCTTTTGCAGCCAATCGTCTACCTGCTCTTCTACTAACTTTTGTTCCATGAGTGAAATTCTACGGGGTCGTTGAACTATAGGCACGTCGTCCTTCAACACTATTTTCATTGTAATTGGAGCTTCTTTCGTCTGAATAGGTCGGTAATTTTCAACCAATCGCTTCACTTCCATCTTTAAAGTGTCGTCAGATATATGGCCTGTAACATCAACCTCAGTTACGCAACAATTCACTCTCGACAACCATTCATCACCTTGTGTCAACAATAACACTGCACCCTCACGAACTACCATCACAACATTCTTTAAAAACTCTTGCCCTATAATTAACTCGTATGGCATTGTGCCCTTTGGTACAATATGGAACGTAACATTATTATAATATTTATCATCTATTTGCAGCGACACAAAAATCATTCCGTACGATCTAACTTTACATAGTCCAAGTCCAGACAATACCGTATTGTCGTCGCTGCGCGGCACCTTTAACCCGCACCATAAGTCCTCTGATATTAAGTTTACATCGCTTCCCGTATCAATCAATGCACTTATTGTTTTATTACACACTTTCACTATTTTTACAGCTTTATTATGCCGACTTTTCGGTTTGTTTACAATCTGCATTATATCTACGTCATCTGTCATAGTTTCAACATGGCCGCTCGAACTATCGCTGTCATTGGCTGCCGATGACGCTCCGAACATAGCCGAATGTTTCTTTATCCCCGAGTCCTGCTTTACCGACGCTCGTGCCTGCTGCGTGTGCTGATTGGACGAAATTGATCTTTGTGACTGCTTTACCGACGCGGCTGCTGTTCCGCTGGTTCCTGCGCTCTGATTGGTGCACTGAGGGGCAATATGTCCGAACTCGTTGCATCTAAAACATTTTACTCCGTTTCGGCATGCGCTTGCACGATGATTTTTCTCTCCACAGTTGTAACATGGCTTGCCAGTTCCCGAGATAACCGGCTCCCTTGATGCTCCTTGTTTTACAGCTGTTCGTTCTGCGTGCTGTTTTGCGGCTCTTTTCTTTATAGTTTCATAAACCACCAATTTTTCTTTCAATGCCGGGTATGTAACTGCGCCGTATAATATAGCCTTATTCGTTTCCAGATCCGAAATTCCGTCTATTATGTATTGGATTGCAACATAGTCAGGAAACTTTGCTCTCTTGCCCATCTCCTTCATAATTAACATATACTGGTAGTACGACTCGTCCTTGCGTTTCTTGCGGGCCGCCATACGTTCGTGCATTTCTTTGCTGCTCACAGTATCCGGAAATTCTTTAAGAACCGCAGCCCTTAGTTCCTCGTAAGTTTTGTGCACCTTTTCGGTCTTCAACCATAGCTCCGCGGTACCGGTCAACGACCTGCGGGCGATGATGAGCTGTTGTTGTGGGGTCCATTGAAATATCTCCGCATTGTCCTCTAAATCTTGAGCCCATTTCACAGACGTGTAGGTGTGATCCTCGCCACTGAACTTCGTCATGTCGTACATGTTTAACCCCGTGTCTTTGCTGTCCGCCATTATTAGTTTTTCTTCGTATTTTTTGTCTTTAGGTTTCGTCTTTGTGGTTCGTTTTCGTCTTTAGGTGTCGTCTTGGTGGTGTATCTTCGTCTTTACCGTTTGAATTTTCAGCTTCAATCGGCGTACGACTGCGATCTTTCTTCGTCTTTTCGTCTCGGCACGTGTTGCAATCCCGGACGAGCCCCCAATTTGTAGAATGAGGATCGCAACACCGTGATTAAAACTTCAACTTCACTTGTTTTGAATAATATATTACTGACAAAATACAGACTGATAACTTAAAACTTAATAAACTGAATTTAAACGTCTTTACGTCTTTCGCTCTTTCTTTTTCAACCGCCATCTATCTTCTATCCCTTTCCCTCTCACCTTCTCCCTCACTCCCTGACGCACATTCCTTTTCACGCTTTAACATCCATCCTACATTTATGAGATTGGTGTAACTTAATCTATTCAAAGGTTCATTGAACTAAAGTGTGTACTTTGAATTAAGAGCTTAAATATTTTCATTGGTTTGTCGCGCACTGTAGAGTAACATTCGGCTGATAGTTGGCCCGAGGATATTCTTCATCAAAATCGTGAATTCGATCAAAATTTTTAGTACAAACGCCAACGCATCAACCTAACTTCGATAGATTTTCAACCTTAACACAATAGTGGAAGGTTAAAGTTTCGTTGGTAAAATTTGACAGATTCAGATAGGTTGACCTGTACATCTGAGACGAGTCACTTACTTCATCGTTATAATACGCTCTTTATCATACGTCTCCACACTGATGAATAAGATACCGAACAAACCATCGACCAACTAAAAGTTGGTAGTGTACGGAGGCTCTTATTCTTAGTATTAGAGACAAACTTGGATTCGTTTACTGAATTTATGAAAGCTATGTTACTGTAGAGGAGAATGCTTGGAATTTCATGGACCGAGTTTCGCACAAATGTCTCCATACTCCAAGAACTGGGCATAAAGCAGCGTCTGTTTTCCATTGTACAGAGTCGCATATTAACATTCTTTGGTCACGTCTCGAGACGCGATAATCTGTCCATAGAACGCCTTGTCGTACAGGGAAAAGTAGAAGGCACCAGACCGCGCGGGAGGTCACCTACGCGTTGGACCGACCAGATAAAATCTATTGTGGGCCAGTCCATTAACAAGTGCAGTAGGATGACTTCGAGCAGAGAAAAATGGCGACAAATCGTGCGGAGTGTTTCATCTGCCCCCTCCACTTCCACGACTACATGATGATCACGACCACTCTGTCAAGAGTGTATCGACGAAGAAGAAGAAGATGTTACTGTAATTCGTTCTCTGCAAAACCATAATATAAATCCATAAAAGATCTCTGAGGAATTTAGGATCTTCCACATTTTCTCACCCAAACATTTTGAAGGTTGTGTTGGAGTCACCTATACCTACAATAGAAGCTACACCAAAATCAAAAAGCATTTATTCAGGGTAGGCTAAAAACCGCACTTTTCGAACGTCAAAATTACATCAGACAGCCCCAAAAACGCCCGCCCTTCACAAATTCCTACGTGTTTTTACTGGGAAGAAAAAGTAGCGCAACAAACTCCCCAGCAACTATATACCAAACCTACCAATTTATATACCAAACATATTGCAAGAAAAATAACTTTACAGCACTAAGCGCTGCATAAAATTTCAGCAACAGTTACATACGCTTTTTACTGAGCCGATAAAACGTGCAGTATATAATGTAGCAAAATGTATCTTGCAGCAAATGCAGCGCTTTCGATCGCTGAGCTCAGCTGCTTAGCGAAGCGGTCATGTGGGCGACTATTGAGTTAATCTGTAGTGTGAGTGAGACGGACGCAGTCTGAGTACGTATATTAATTAACAGTATTAGGATTACTGCTTGAATTAATCTAAGTGTTGATAAGTAGGTGTTTGAGGGCGCCATTATAATTGATACAAACATACTCATCACACAATAGTTGACCGCACCGGGAATCAAACCCGGGACCATCGGTTCAAATAAAGTGAACAATTCATTAATAATAATAATAATAGCGTCCTAGCCGATTGTCGGCCACGGCGGCTGTTCTCATATAAGGTGATCAGCCAGCTGCGCAGGACATTTTATAGTGCATAAGCATTTGCACTGACACAGGTGCACTCCCTATTCCGTCACTCTCATAACCCGATGGGACGGCAATCCGACACCACCGGAGAGAGATTAGGCGCAAGACCGACATTAACGTGCTCTCCGATGCACGGGTGAATCAATCACCAACTTCCAACTCCGGGCTGCTTTGGTGAAAGTTTCTAAAACCCACAAAGCGATTTCGGCCCGTCCCGGGAATCGAACCCGAGACCTCGTGTACAGCAGTCGGCTATGCGACCACTAGACCAACGAGGCAGTAGACCAATGAGACCTACAATTCATTATACATCACTTAAAACGACTTGGTTAATAATAGTGTAAATTACTTTCCTAAGTGCAAACAGTACAGGTACAATTACAAAGACCTTGTTCCATTCCTCGTAATTAAAATGAGCAGAAGTATTTAACTTGTGCACTTTAGTATGCTAATTGCATTACAATCGCAAACAGTCCTCAAAGCCGACCTCATCACGTAGAAGAACTAACTAGCACTGACACAAAATTAAGTACGAAAAGTGGTGCGGCCAAGAAGCTTAAATATAAAAATGGAGACCGCTCTTCAAAGAAATTCATGAAAAAAAATACGAGTCATTCATGTCTATTTGATTTGAAAAATAGTAGTGCCTTATCCTTACTAATAATATAAAATCTAAATCTCATTTTGTTTTGTTATTATTGGACACTTAATTCAGTTTAGGTAGACTTTGCTAGTAACATAAAATTAAACGAAAAAAAAGCTTTAAAATTGCAAAAAAAACAACACCTGTCTGTAATTTCCACAACAATAGAACTACGCGACTTCCTTGCCTATCACAAAACACCTCTTTCTACGGTGGTATCCAGTAACATTTCCTAGCTTCTTGGTAACAACTTCAGCTAATACAAGTCCTAACGAATGGAATACTGTGAGAAACGTAACAGGATTGTTTGTATGCAAATTTTTATTCGCCGACAGAGACAAAAAGGGGGGACAATCACGGACTTCGGGTTAGGGTGGTAACATATAAATGTGCAAATTAAGTTTAGCTCGTATTAAGTGAATTTCCTTTTAATTTTTAAGAGCTTTTTATAGCTTAAAAGGCTAGATTAGGATAGGACTTTGGTGTTTCTGTTAGTATATTTTAACACTCGTACTTTGCATATACCTATGTCCGGAAACTTAAACAGTACTATCTTGTCGACTGCGTAACACCTCAGCGTGAGGACGCATTATATGAACACAAGTATCAGGATTTGATACCAGGGTATAGAAAATTATTATTCTTCTGTTTTCAAAGTTACATTTCTGTTCTTAAATAATATAATTACGGAGAAATATTTTTACATTTCATAGTTACTAAAATAACTCAATCAATTCCAAGCGTTCATTGAGCTGATGCTCAGTATACGGCAGGCTTGAGTGAGTTCACCACAATAATGCAAACTATGCGTAAACATAGCGTGTAGCGATCCAACCTCAGATACGTAAAACGCTACGTTTCCTTTGCCACATTCCTGGTTTTATTCTGCTGGTTATCTGACCATAAAAACTTCACTTAACTTCTCGACTGTTTGTTACAATGTAATTAAAATGTTGCAATTTTTCCAGTACATTTTTGTCAAAATATATTTTTTTAAAGGTTTATGATTTTTTTAGGAATCGAGGTTAGCTAGGTGATGTCCCGGTCCTAAAAAAGGAAACCTAAAATAACACAAGCTGTTCACGTAAAAACTAATACACCCTTATAATATGCATATATGAGTAAATTCACCCTTTATGTACTTGATCCTATTCACGAAACAACAACATCCCACATACGGACAAAAACCCTATCTTCATTTCCTGGGTACCATCTCCATCTGTATCATCTCATTAAAATTATTTTAGTTTTTACACAAAAATGTTTACAAGAAGGATAAATTATTGAAGAGAGTATCAAAGAGAGTTTGTTCTACAATTTTCCTTTCAACTATCCTAACAAAGGAAGGGGGAAGACTATGGGATTAACCTATGCTTCCCCATAAGACTCCCCTTACCTAATGAGTATACAGTTTCGAGTGATACCCTAGCTTATGTCCTTTAAATTTAATAGAAATTCTATCTATCAAATCAGTTTTGTAGGCGTACAAAACATTTTGGTGACATGAATCAGTTTTGCGAAAATTGGGTGAAAAGTTCAAACGTATTTTGCACTTTCAACAGTGATGTTTGGTTCAATTCAGTATAAGAGTAATATTTCGATATATTTTTAAAATGCCTGATTTGTATAAGATACTACCAAATCTATCACTGTAAGAAGATACTGCTCCGTAATTTTATTTTAATCATTGACAACTATTCTACTTAGTTCACGTTCATACAGAAGGATGGTAAAAATAGCTCTTTCTAAATTCCAATAAAAAATCGCTTTGGCACATCACTATGTCTAGACCCTAATGTCTAGCTGTAGACAATCGTAATCGCGTCGCGTTCCCACTGTAATCGAGTCGCAGTTACTAGTTGTTGAAATGTTAGTAAAATGCCTGATCTCCTGTAGCTAGCTTATTTAATGATTATAAATTCGAAATCTGTTTATTCAGGACGAAAATGACTGAACAATGTAGGTGAAATTCGGTAATTAAGTAGGTTAAGTCATGGGATAGTGTATATGTATTTAGTTTATATCCATCACATAATAAACTATAATCCATTTGATTAGGCATTTACATAACTAAAGATAAACAATCTTCTTTGACTTTTTATTTAAAAACGCAATTTGAAAATAAACTACGGTAAAAGATCAAATAAGTACTTGGTCAACTGGGCCATTATTTTAAGATGTGTATAATATACTTACTTGTCCTATCAAGATTGTCTATAGGGAAATGCCTACTCAAATGGACTACCTATTGGTAGATAAATTCGACATAGCTCATAGAGATCAAAGTTCCTGCCATAAGGGATTGTTAGGTTTCAATCACATCAATTGATTTAGAACTATTAAGTGAAGGTTATAAGTAAATCAGGTTTAGTAGCATTACATCAACATTTCGACAATAATAAATCTTTGAAAATTAATTCTGCTTTAAATATTTATTTATCATATCTTCACAAATAAAATCCCTCATTCAAAATCATAAAGTAATCTACGGTTTACCAGGAATTCAAATCGCAAAGGATTTCAATTCAAACATTCCGGGAAGCAATATCTTAAAAAATAAATAAACACCATCAAAAGCATCATGGCCGTAAACTTTTCAGCTCCCTTAATTAAACCCAAACTCCAACCCTGCTAAATAAAAAAATCCATTACGTAAAACTACCCTCATTAACTCGAGCCGATCGGTTTAGAACTAGTTTATTTAGATTCTAAAGCGAAGGCGATCGGAAATTCCAAAGTTGTCCAAATTGGAATAGTTAGGAGTCCGGAACGCCCAAAATGTTGGGTAGAACGTCACGCCCACAGATCATTATCATATTATATTACGTTGTTTTACACTTGCTTTAATGAATAACCTTTTTTAATGAGCATGTTTTAACTTTTCCAATTTTTTTCAGAATTTTTCACTACCTGTATGAACGTAAATGTAACGTAAATGGTGGAATTGTTTTCCCTGTACATGCTGCAAATACCCTACACAATAAAAATGTTTTCGCATAACTACTACTTAGCTGTTTTAAGTCAATACCTTTTATGTACCTGTTTTATCCATAACCATCCTTTGCAGTCGGGGAAAAAGTTTTATCATACCTATATCAATATATCCCACCAGTTCCACTTAATCAGCCCAACCATAGAATTGTGACAAATCACCAGAAATATGTAAGGTTTAAAGTAGAATAGACATCAAAGAGTAGAGACGTTGGTATTAACGGTGATCGAATTATCTGACAAAAGTTGCGGATAGGTACAGACGACAGCAGGTCAACGTAAACGAATCTGTCAAATTTTACCAGTCAAACATTAACGGACCTCCATTGTGATATGGTTGAAAACCGATTGCAGAAATTTGACAGATTGTGGTAACTTGATGCGCTGTCGTCTGTACTGGATGCAGACCGCATTTAAACAATCCTTTTGAGCAATACAAAATCTACAAAGCTTTACATATTAAAGTCAAATGGTCTTATGAAATATGCAAACCGATATTTGCTGTTGTTCTCACAGTAGCCTAAATTAACAAACAAAATTCATTTATTATGCAAAACAAAATAATATTCTTGAAATATTTTACTAGGAAATAAATGGAAGCAGAACTGTCATTTAGTTACGCTCTAGTGAATGCAAGGCTTTAGAGAGCGTTATTTTACGACGTATGCTTCGTAAATATGCATTTATTTTTGCATCTAAAATAATGGAACGTTCTCATATTTTAAGGCTTGTCAGTCCGCGATATAGAAACTCTAACAGCGCTTTCACACTGGCAAATTCCATACGACACTTTTAAAATTATAAAACCTATCTAGCTAGGTTTTAAATATCATCTTTGCACCTATAGTTGTCAATATTGTTTGCGCTTATACACGCAACACCGCACCAAAATGAGCAATGTTGCTCGGAAACAACCACGGGAATCCGCTAGTGTAAAAACGCTATTAGAAACCTTGACACATTATATCTTTGTATGGGTAGCAAGCATTTTTACCATTTTTGTTATTTCAGTGAAAATGAAATATTTTATTCCTTTATTTTCACATACGAAAATAATGCATCAATATTCACTTATAATATCATCATTTTCAATTTACATACTGATCCATGTCATCATGCATCGATACTGATTGAAAAAAACCTCACGTACAAATTATTATCCTTACAAAATTACACAGAATTTTATGCTCATAACGTAATTCAGTAATTTCATGCTATCGAAATCAGAAGCAACGCCGTCATTACATGGAATGCTCCAATGAACTTGCTGCTTTAAAATTATTACTTTTTGACTTCCATTCGGCAGTTCGAAATGAAAATTTTAATTTACAAAACATATTATTATGTATTTTTACATACCAATTTTTAAGAGCGCCTTTTTCGGCAGGAGCCTACTCAATCAAACTGGGAAAAATGTTGCTCTACTCGTGTTAAATTTCAAATTTTGTTTTTGTCAAACTGATCTTAATACACTGAAAATCAAAATGGATTTCGGTGAAACATCGTTATTATTTCTGTCATAAGACAGTACCAGGAAATTTGCTTGAAATTATCCCCATGTGTAGGGACCGAAATTAAGTATCATATTATTATATAAGATTTTAGATAGATATAGAATTACGTGAAATTATTACTAAAAAAAAATAGTAGTTTTTATTCAGTTTCAATGAATGACGTCTCAGAGTACTCTATAGCCGACGTAATGGACTACTCCACGACCGTACATCATAAACATTGAGTACTTTCTCCTATATAGTACAAATACTTTAGAACAGGTGCACGATTTATTTTTCATTTCAGCGCATTTTTTTATTCACAATTCGGCCGTTTGTTATATTACTTTGCAACGAATGGAGTGGGAATTCTTTCATTGATATTCATAACAGTTGTTAGAGAGGAAACATATTGACGTGTTATTGAATGTTACGTTTTACTGCACTCTTATTGTACGCTTTTGTATGACTACTGGGGTGCCAATGTTTGTAAGTGATTTTGTGTTTGTTGACGCCATTTTTATATCGACATTACGGTAAGGTTGCATTTACATTACGACTAGTTACTAGCACACGAGCATTCTATCGCAGTATTTAATATATTTTTTCATAGAATTATTAAATGTAAAAAAACGCAAGAAAAACTGAAAGAACCAACACAAGTCAGTTTATACAAGAAAACTTTTATAATTTTACTTAACCTTATTCAAAATTCCTTGAAATGCTCAACATAAATATTATTTATATACAGCTCGGTATATATACTTCGCCTAACTATATCTTAGCAATCAAGCTGCTCAAATACTAATATTGATTGGAATTGATTAGCTTCGAAAGCTATTTCAGCGAGCTTGTGTATGTACTCTATGCTTGCATTACATCGTAACTCTGATATGTATTGAAAACTGGATAAACTCGGACAAATATTATAAGTATGAAAAGTGAAAGTTATGTAGAGTTATTATTTAAATCATTAACGGTCAGTTTCACAGTTTCCAAATAAAGTTATAAAAAGCTATCCGGCAGATACTGCCATAGTTTTTAATTTTAATTACTTTTCTATGGCATCATCTGTGAGATAGCTATCTAACTTTATCTAGAACCTGTAAAACTGGCCGTAAGTATACCAACAATTACATTTGGGCGCATTATATTTAAGCTATAACTCACGAGCCCATTGTTCATCCATATAACATAATAAATGTCTGGTCTATAAAGGAGTCTGACTCTTAAGTTTGTTCAAGTGTTTCTTCCCAGAATAGAAAATACCGGCCATGTCTAGCTTTAAAAGTTTTCTTTCACGAAATCATTATCATTATCATTTAACTTTGACCCAATATACTAGATTTTTTCAAGTACCTATTTTAGTCAAATTAATGATTGCCACTGAGTATAAAAATATTGTTTCTTATTTACCATACTTTGTTATATGTGCCTACATTATTTACGAAAAAATAATTACTCGTGTGGTGAATAAAGCTGTATATTTTTTGTGTTGAGCTGGCACAATGGCGCGGTAATCTAGGGGTAACCTCGCGAGTGCTATTGTCTGCGAGCGCACTATGTCGCTCGGTACACCGTAGTGGATGGTCACCTTTATCACGAATACGAACAAAAACACCGCAAAATTATGGACTGAGAGTTAAATTTTTTTGGATGGCAATTTCATTTAAATGAAATTTTTAAAATAGATTTATACAACAACAACAGCAGGTCAACCTACATGAATCTGTCAAATTACTACTACTACATTACTAATCGAAAATTAACCTTCCACTATAGTGATATGGTTGAAAATCTGTCTATACACGGATTTAAATGACTTCAGGAAAAGATTAACAAAAAACCAAAGGAAAAGAAGTGCAATCGTATTTTTGTGCCTCAAACACACAACCAATCAATTCTTGGAACATGTAAGTGCGATCCTTGAACAAACATAATATCTAGATTCTGCTACTAGCAATACTAGGTATCGATACAAACAAACAAATCTCAAGATTCTCTATAAAGCAAACTAATAACCGAAACTACGTCCAGTAGGTACGTATTAATATGGCTACAATTATTATTAGACGTAGAAATTAATATTCTGTAATACTACACAATACAGTTATTTAGTTGGTAGTATGGTTTTCTTTAATTTGATTGGTTTAAAGCAAAAAAACATGTATATTTACTAACGTTTTTCTCTCAATGCAAATACCAAAAGCTGTCTCATTGTAAGCTACTTATTTTTGTGATCGACGGTAATATCTGTTACGTTATAGTCAGCGATTACCTTAATATGTTTTTTTCAAAAAAAAAAAAACTACATGATACAAAATTTCAATGTCCTTGTTTGATATAAATTATTGAAATTATACAAAAATCTATTACACTCGTATAGGTCCTACAGCTAAAACGAATTGTTTTTTAGAGCAACCATTTTACTGATCAGGTAACAAACCACCAAATTCAATTTATCTTAAATAAAAATTTCGATATTCGGTTTATTCTTACATAACCTGAATTATTCGTAAATTCCTGATAGAAGAAATAATNGGACCTCCATTGTGATATGGTTGAAAACCGATTGCAGAAATTTGACAGATTGTGGTAACTTGATGCGCTGTCGTCTGTACTGGATGCAGACCGCATTTAAACAATCCTTTTGAGCAATACAAAATCTACAAAGCTTTACATATTAAAGTCAAATGGTCTTATGAAATATGCAAACCGATATTTGCTGTTGTTCTCACAGTAGCCTAAATTAACAAACAAAATTCATTTATTATGCAAAACAAAATAATATTCTTGAAATATTTTACTAGGAAATAAATGGAAGCAGAACTGTCATTTAGTTACGCTCTAGTGAATGCAAGGCTTTAGAGAGCGTTATTTTACGACGTATGCTTCGTAAATATGCATTTATTTTTGCATCTAAAATAATGGAACGTTCTCATATTTTAAGGCTTGTCAGTCCGCGATATAGAAACTCTAACAGCGCTTTCACACTGGCAAATTCCATACGACACTTTTAAAATTATAAAACCTATCTAGCTAGGTTTTAAATATCATCTTTGCACCTATAGTTGTCAATATTGTTTGCGCTTATACACGCAACACCGCACCAAAATGAGCAATGTTGCTCGGAAACAACCACGGGAATCCGCTAGTGTAAAAACGCTATTAGAAACCTTGACACATTATATCTTTGTATGGGTAGCAAGCATTTTTACCATTTTTGTTATTTCAGTGAAAATGAAATATTTTATTCCTTTATTTTCACATACGAAAATAATGCATCAATATTCACTTATAATATCATCATTTTCAATTTACATACTGATCCATGTCATCATGCATCGATACTGATTGAAAAAAACCTCACGTACAAATTATTATCCTTACAAAATTACACAGAATTTTATGCTCATAACGTAATTCAGTAATTTCATGCTATCGAAATCAGAAGCAACGCCGTCATTACATGGAATGCTCCAATGAACTTGCTGCTTTAAAATTATTACTTTTTGACTTCCATTCGGCAGTTCGAAATGAAAATTTTAATTTACAAAACATATTATTATGTATTTTTACATACCAATTTTTAAGAGCGCCTTTTTCGGCAGGAGCCTACTCAATCAAACTGGGAAAAATGTTGCTCTACTCGTGTTAAATTTCAAATTTTGTTTTTGTCAAACTGATCTTAATACACTGAAAATCAAAATGGATTTCGGTGAAACATCGTTATTATTTCTGTCATAAGACAGTACCAGGAAATTTGCTTGAAATTATCCCCATGTGTAGGGACCGAAATTAAGTATCATATTATTATATAAGATTTTAGATAGATATAGAATTACGTGAAATTATTACTAAAAAAAAATAGTAGTTTTTATTCAGTTTCAATGAATGACGTCTCAGAGTACTCTATAGCCGACGTAATGGACTACTCCACGACCGTACATCATAAACATTGAGTACTTTCTCCTATATAGTACAAATACTTTAGAACAGGTGCACGATTTATTTTTCATTTCAGCGCATTTTTTTATTCACAATTCGGCCGTTTGTTATATTACTTTGCAACGAATGGAGTGGGAATTCTTTCATTGATATTCATAACAGTTGTTAGAGAGGAAACATATTGACGTGTTATTGAATGTTACGTTTTACTGCACTCTTATTGTACGCTTTTGTATGACTACTGGGGTGCCAATGTTTGTAAGTGATTTTGTGTTTGTTGACGCCATTTTTATATCGACATTACGGTAAGGTTGCATTTACATTACGACTAGTTACTAGCACACGAGCATTCTATCGCAGTATTTAATATATTTTTTCATAGAATTATTAAATGTAAAAAAACGCAAGAAAAACTGAAAGAACCAACACAAGTCAGTTTATACAAGAAAACTTTTATAATTTTACTTAACCTTATTCAAAATTCCTTGAAATGCTCAACATAAATATTATTTATATACAGCTCGGTATATATACTTCGCCTAACTATATCTTAGCAATCAAGCTGCTCAAATACTAATATTGATTGGAATTGATTAGCTTCGAAAGCTATTTCAGCGAGCTTGTGTATGTACTCTATGCTTGCATTACATCGTAACTCTGATATGTATTGAAAACTGGATAAACTCGGACAAATATTATAAGTATGAAAAGTGAAAGTTATGTAGAGTTATTATTTAAATCATTAACGGTCAGTTTCACAGTTTCCAAATAAAGTTATAAAAAGCTATCCGGCAGATACTGCCATAGTTTTTAATTTTAATTACTTTTCTATGGCATCATCTGTGAGATAGCTATCTAACTTTATCTAGAACCTGTAAAACTGGCCGTAAGTATACCAACAATTACATTTGGGCGCATTATATTTAAGCTATAACTCACGAGCCCATTGTTCATCCATATAACATAATAAATGTCTGGTCTATAAAGGAGTCTGACTCTTAAGTTTGTTCAAGTGTTTCTTCCCAGAATAGAAAATACCGGCCATGTCTAGCTTTAAAAGTTTTCTTTCACGAAATCATTATCATTATCATTTAACTTTGACCCAATATACTAGATTTTTTCAAGTACCTATTTTAGTCAAATTAATGATTGCCACTGAGTATAAAAATATTGTTTCTTATTTACCATACTTTGTTATATGTGCCTACATTATTTACGAAAAAATAATTACTCGTGTGGTGAATAAAGCTGTATATTTTTTGTGTTGAGCTGGCACAATGGCGCGGTAATCTAGGGGTAACCTCGCGAGTGCTATTGTCTGCGAGCGCACTATGTCGCTCGGTACACCGTAGTGGATGGTCACCTTTATCACGAATACGAACAAAAACACCGCAAAATTATGGACTGAGAGTTAAATTTTTTTGGATGGCAATTTCATTTAAATGAAATTTTTAAAATAGATTTATACAACAACAACAGCAGGTCAACCTACATGAATCTGTCAAATTACTACTACTACATTACTAATCGAAAATTAACCTTCCACTATAGTGATATGGTTGAAAATCTGTCTATACACGGATTTAAATGACTTCAGGAAAAGATTAACAAAAAACCAAAGGAAAAGAAGTGCAATCGTATTTTTGTGCCTCAAACACACAACCAATCAATTCTTGGAACATGTAAGTGCGATCCTTGAACAAACATAATATCTAGATTCTGCTACTAGCAATACTAGGTATCGATACAAACAAACAAATCTCAAGATTCTCTATAAAGCAAACTAATAACCGAAACTACGTCCAGTAGGTACGTATTAATATGGCTACAATTATTATTAGACGTAGAAATTAATATTCTGTAATACTACACAATACAGTTATTTAGTTGGTAGTATGGTTTTCTTTAATTTGATTGGTTTAAAGCAAAAAAACATGTATATTTACTAACGTTTTTCTCTCAATGCAAATACCAAAAGCTGTCTCATTGTAAGCTACTTATTTTTGTGATCGACGGTAATATCTGTTACGTTATAGTCAGCGATTACCTTAATATGTTTTTTTCAAAAAAAAAAAAACTACATGATACAAAATTTCAATGTCCTTGTTTGATATAAATTATTGAAATTATACAAAAATCTATTACACTCGTATAGGTCCTACAGCTAAAACGAATTGTTTTTTAGAGCAACCATTTTACTGATCAGGTAACAAACCACCAAATTCAATTTATCTTAAATAAAAATTTCGATATTCGGTTTATTCTTACATAACCTGAATTATTCGTAAATTCCTGATAGAAGAAATAATTTAAATCTCTTTCCCCGGCTTTGATCTCGGAAAATTCCCTTCCACAGTAATTGCCGATGAATTACCATTTTTTCTGGATTTCTATGTTATCGCAGTAACTGCAGTATTTTGTTGGCTTCCTTTTGATATTGCAAACCAATTTAGCGTAACTCGAAATTCAATGGAACTGTTCAAAGAGGTAATCGTTTTATACTCCTGCTTGGACCCGTATTAGGACAATATTTTTGCAAATTACTTCGAAGACTTTTTTGTTTCGGTTTTAAAACTGTTTCATACTAAATGTGTAAAAGTTAATATTTCAGAATTCTGTGTGAAAAACACAGTAACATTACAGTACAGAATAATGATGGCATTCAGGACGATTCTCGGTCACGTTGATATAAGAAGTTCAGCCAGCTGCGCAGGACATACCTATAGTGCACAAGCATTTGCGCAGACACAGGTGCACACTGTATTCCCTCACTGCCTGATGGGACGGCAATCCAACACAACCAGAGAGATCAGGCGCAGGACCGACATTGCTCTCAGATGCACGGATGTATTAATTAATACAAACTTGCTGCAATGCAATTAATGCAACTACTTGTTAAAGTTGCGATTTCGGCTAGACCCTAGAATCGAACCCATACACAGTCGCTCTACGCGAATACTAAACTACATAACAACGTAGTTTAAAAGGAAAACATTTTAATAAAAAATCCTTTTTCGCGGCAAAACAAGAGTTTCCTGGAAACGAAAATACGGTTCATATTCATAAGTTTTCAGTCTTGAATAATGTAGTGTTTGAATAACGTATCGTTTCTGTGAAGGCTGGGCTGTTTTTGTCAGTTTTGATGTTCTAGTGGACCGCGGTTATCGTGGATAGAATACACTTTTCATTTTCATTTTCATAATTAATGAAAAACATTTGAAACTTTCCTCAACGCTTGGGGGTAGGTAGTTGGTAAAAATTGACTTGTGAAAAAAAATTACGAAAGAGAGGAATATCTGTTAATCTCTTCCCTATTTAAGTAACTAAAGTATAAAGTATTTCTTTCTTGCTGACGTGTGATTATTTGACTTTAAAGCTATTATAAAGTAGAAGAAAATTAATAAGCCCTTTCAGTTCATTTAAACTAAATTTAAAGCTATTTAGCTTTCATCTTAGATGTCTTAGCTCAGATAAGCCAACGTGATTTAAGACAACAGAGAATAATTTATGTGCCCAATGAATCTTGCCGTATGTTGGAACAACCTATATACATCATCAGCCTTTTTTTATCGTCTCTACTGGCCACAGGTCTCCTCTCACACAGGAAAGGATTGAGCGTTAATCACCACACTTGCTCAATGCGGGTTGGTGATTTCAAACTTTATAATCCAGATTTCCTCGAGATGTTTTCCTCCACCTTTAATTAGTCATTAGTATCCAAGATATACTTAGAAAGTACATACAAACGCAGAAAAGTTGGATTGTTACTTGCCTGACCTAGAAACAAACCCACACATTTACGCTTGGCAGTTGGTGCTTTACCTACTGGATCGCTGCGACTTATGTATAGTGTATAATGAACTAAAAACCTGTATCAAATTCAAAGGTATAACCTAAAGATTTATTTGACCTGATCGAACTCAAGTCAACCTCAGTTCAATCTTAATGTTCCTCGGCTAATAAGCTTTTGATGCTTAGCTTTTGCAGTTGACAAGTACTTATAATAACATCAATCAATAGGACTAAAAAGTCAATGCTTTCAATCTCCTCTAATGCTCTTTTTCTGTAAGCCTGTAACAAGATAAATCTTTATAAAATTGAAAATTTTATTAAAAATAACTATTGTTTTTTAAAGAAAATTATTTTCGAAAACTAACTCTGATTGGTGGCAGAAAGTTGGTGAAATTAATAATGGTGACCACGGCGCTGTGGCCAGTTGAAAATTAAAGATTTTTAATACTTATGATAGAATTGAATGTACCAACGTTGACACTGTCCTCTAAAAAACAAACTCAAATGCATCTTCCTTACTTTTGTACTTTTAATATGAAAGTAACTCTGTCTGTCTTTCTGTGCAGACGTCCCTTCTCAGGCTCTAAACTATCTGTGTCTTTCTTATGAATAAGTTCAGTTGCTGTATCAATTTAGCTCTGAGCCATTTTGTATTGAATCACCTGTTCTATTCGTTGTGGAATAAAAAAAATATTTATTTATTTATTTAACACATATTTACTTTGCCATTACAGGTATAACTTAGCCTGATTCGACAGAGTAACTTAAAAATATATTCCTTATCTATATTTCCTTACACACTACACAGTAAGTGGCCCTTGTGAACTCGCTCAGTGTACAGTTAAATAAATCAATATCATCAGCCACCGTGTTGAGAGTACGCAACGCGCGAGTGAGCGGTGCGCGCTCCAGCAGGTTGGTGCGCGCGCGCGGCACCACCAAATAAGTAAATAATATGAATAATTTTTGTCGTGAAAGCTGGACACATTTATAATATTGTTAAGAGTTAGAGTACCTATAGAAAAAAGTTCTTGTAACCAAACTCCTACTTATCTCCTTTAATTAAAAACTTTTTAAGTTAAACGGTTTTATGGTAAACAGCAAAATGNAATAAGTAAATAATATGAATAATTTTTGTCGTGAAAGCTGGACACATTTATAATATTGTTAAGAGTTAGAGTACCTATAGAAAAAAGTTCTTGTAACCAAACTCCTACTTATCTCCTTTAATTAAAAACTTTTTAAGTTAAACGGTTTTATGGTAAACAGCAAAATGTTGCAGATCAATGTACTA
>NWSH02000008.1:14551486-14565432 GCA_002382865.2 Heliothis virescens | reverse complement strand
TTGCTATGGTAGTTATAACATATTTTGGTGTAAATTTCTCATCAATACGAATGAAATAACTCCAAACACGAGGTAGCTGCTATCAACCGTTAAGGAGTTCCTTAAACTGCACTTTACCTTCATTGACAGGTTCGCTATAGTAGTCATAACATATTTTGGTGTAAATATCTCGTCAATACGAATGATATGACCCCAAACACATAGTAGTTGCTATATATATATACCAATGTGGAGTTCCCATGGTTTTCTATCGTTTCCATCATCAGGTAAAGTCCAAACTTTCACGGTCATAAAGACTCACCCAATATTTACACGAATATCACATTTTCATCTAGTGTGTACCTACAATTTTCAAGAGTTGCCCTCGATTTCTCAGGGTTTCCACCATCAGATCCTGACCTGGTGACAATGGGACCCAACTGCGAGTATACTCTTTCATATAAAGAAAGAATTTTCCAAATCGGTCCAGGCGTTTTCGAGAAATCGAGTAACAAAGACAAAAAAAAATAAAAAAAAACATAAAAAAAAACCTCCTCCTTTTTTTTGAAGTCGGTTAAAAAATAATCGCGACCACTGCATCACAATTCTCTGTGCTAAACGTCCCTGGCAGAGAACTAGGCACAAAATATAGCCGCATCCAAGTATTATGCGTCCCCTAACTGCGTGTGTTTAGAATCTAGCAGGAAATTTACTTCGCTCCCGTTGATGAAAATTGGTCTTCAATGTAATAAACACTAAACAGTATTGTGCAGGACTCCTTGGAAATTCATGAGTTTGAACATATAATTTTAGCCTTCTACGTGATCTTTTGCCAAGTTAAATGGCTATTATAATTTGTGTTATAATAAGTGATGAAAATGAGTTTTCTTTACACTTTGATGGTTAATTAACTGATCTGACAAAGGATCGACTTTTTATCCATGTGTTCTCAAGCAACAGTATTTTAGTAAAATAGACTAGTTTTTTAGGTAAGTGTCATAATCTACATGTCCATAATATTTGAAAAGCCATGAAGTGGTTTCGCCTTTACAGCTTCAGCATGAAAAAAAATGCATATTTTTTTATCATAAATTTGAAAATACAGTATCTGCCATACCGCATATACCGAATGAATTTTGGTCATTCACCAACAAACAAAAAGAGTAGGTACAAAACCCTTTATTATTTGACGTCCCTAATTTCATCAGGATATTTTACGTGACCAATGAACACGAAATACCTGTACAATGAAGTCAACGCCACCAGGATGTTCAGTCGCCGAGCACCAACAATATACCGTACACAATAGCCCTTGATGTGACACTAAGCTGCTATCAGACAACTTTATAGGACTTGGAAAAACTATATTTTGGAACACCCTGACGTTTCAGTATTTTGGCTAGAATTTGTGATGCTCTTTGTCAGATTTACAAGCTGTTTTATTTACTTCAAGATTAACGCGTGTGAAGAAAAATAAATGATTTATCATAGAAAGGTCTGGAGTTTTTTTTGGAAGGTTTTTTTATCGTTTAAGGCCAAATTAGTATCCTGTAGCAGCTTTGAATGGAGAAAATTACGACGCAGTTTTCCTGGTATTTTGTTGAGCTTCCGTGTTCATCTTGTTAGGAAGATAACACCTGGTAGTCACATATTTTTTTTGTTATAGCTTTCAGTCATATTCTTTGTTGCAACAAAACTTTTCTAGTTTTCTATAATACAGGTTATCATTTTAATATGTATAATTACAAAATATAGTATGCTATGATACGCAAACAAGAACGATATGGCAGAAAGTGAAGAAGATATGGCATTTTTCGGTACTATTTCAATGTATTCTGTGGTCTCCTCGTAGTAAAAAAAAACATTTGAAATCAAACGGCAAAGCACGTAAATTGCAAGCTCGCGCTCTATGTAAATATTGAAATAAGATATCAAAGTATTTTCGTCGCTTCATGAAATATTTACGAACTATCGCTATTTCACTATGTAAATACAATTTATAAAATAACTTTAATTATTTTACGAAAAAAATAATATCTACTAGGTGCCGTGTTTTATAATGTTTGCTGATTATTTCAATTCTTAGTTGTCTACTGAATTTAGCCAGCTAGCCCAATAACCTATGTATTTGCTTACTAGAAATTGAGTTTTGACTCTGTACAAGTATTGTCAGATTCCTATTTCTAGTAACTAAATCGACAAACAGATAGGTTTTTGAATTCCACCGTTAATGAAACGGGTATACCTATTATTTTACAAAGTCGCTTTTAACTATAACTACACATGATGTTTCCGCATCTATGTAGTCAAGTACCAAACGGTCACAGGCATCTCGACAATCAGTGCTATAATGTCATTCATCGCACTTTTTCTTTTAACGACTTCTCGCAATCTGGCGGCCTCTTCCAGCCATCACAGCTAAAAGATTGAGCCATAATCTCTCCAGTCTTAGCAGTAAGAAAAAGAACAAATTACAGCAGATAGCGCAGGTGCTCTTCCCAAGCATTTACATAATTACAACCACAAAATAGTACGGCTTTATCCTCGAGACGACGTGATTTGGTGTGCCAACCGGAAAATGGCGCCCAAGCGCCCGCATGTTTGGAAAGCAATTTCACAAATATGCGAATATTTTACGTCGTATGTGGGTCGCTATTTTATTATAACAGCTCTGTTTTGGGTGCACTGACTTGTAGAACCAATGGAGGGTTTTTTATTTTCAATATGGTGTATGTAACAAAGGAGAGGGGACCTGGTAACGGGTCGATAGCGTTTTTTGTAACTATCGCCGATCTGTCCAACGGTTCATAGTTGGGTGTTTCACATTTTTTTGTTTCTAGTTTGTGGGCCTGAATATTTAAAAAGTTGCTTGTTGTGTCCGCTGCTTATATCGTTTAAATTGAGCTACTTCTTCTACGTTATGCAGATTGTTGTCGATGTAAATTTTGTGGTATCTATCACGTAGTACAGTAGCGTTTCTTAAGTAGTTGGTGCAAATACTGAATATGAGATACGTCATACGATCTCTGACTAACTTTACCGGGAAAAAGGTGTGAAGAATAAAGAGTATAGAACCAGTGGACCTTATATAGTCGATATGAAACACACGTGGCCGGTACATATTTTAGGTCAAACTGGTACCAATGTGTACAAAAGTTCCAAATGTGAAACGTACAATATTTGAGCTCGAGGCAATACGAATGACATACAGGTATTTTTAAAATAGCGCACATTTCGTACTAGCGACGTGCAGCCATTTCTGGCCTAAGGGCTGTGCAAATATTACTGCAAATCAAATAGTACGGTGGGAAATACGAAGTATCATTAAGATTTCAAATGCAGTTTTGATCATCTGTCTAGCCTTGTCTCAACTACGTTGTTGTAGGCTTCCATTACAGTGGAATAGAGCTGAGTACAATTTTTTTACATGGACTTGAGACACTGTCCATCTGACCTCCTCAAGGCAATTGGGCAACTTGGGCAACTTCAAGTAAGGCTATAAGGCTACTTTTGCATTTACCGAATGTGGAGAAAAGTCCCGCTAATTATACCAGTGAAATCGCTGCGTTGGTAGAAGCTAGTTTGTATGATAAAGATGACAATCATACATTTATGTATTATAATAAACTCATATCAGTGTTACGATGAATATACCCTTCGTGTTTGTGATTTATAATCATACATTAATACATAACGACTAATAACAACCATGAGTACCTATAAAACTGTTACTGACACTCTTTATATCCGATTTTCTTCAAGACTATCAATATTTAATACCATAGTAACGTTATGTAAAATAATAAATTTGTCCAAGCATTATGATTCACTAGTTCTGTCAGTGGTTTCACTCCCCTGCGGGGCCCACTAGGANCTTTCAGTCATATTCTTTGTTGCAACAAAACTTTTCTAGTTTTCTATAATACAGGTTATCATTTTAATATGTATAATTACAAAATATAGTATGCTATGATACGCAAACAAGAACGATATGGCAGAAAGTGAAGAAGATATGGCATTTTTCGGTACTATTTCAATGTATTCTGTGGTCTCCTCGTAGTAAAAAAAAACATTTGAAATCAAACGGCAAAGCACGTAAATTGCAAGCTCGCGCTCTATGTAAATATTGAAATAAGATATCAAAGTATTTTCGTCGCTTCATGAAATATTTACGAACTATCGCTATTTCACTATGTAAATACAATTTATAAAATAACTTTAATTATTTTACGAAAAAAATAATATCTACTAGGTGCCGTGTTTTATAATGTTTGCTGATTATTTCAATTCTTAGTTGTCTACTGAATTTAGCCAGCTAGCCCAATAACCTATGTATTTGCTTACTAGAAATTGAGTTTTGACTCTGTACAAGTATTGTCAGATTCCTATTTCTAGTAACTAAATCGACAAACAGATAGGTTTTTGAATTCCACCGTTAATGAAACGGGTATACCTATTATTTTACAAAGTCGCTTTTAACTATAACTACACATGATGTTTCCGCATCTATGTAGTCAAGTACCAAACGGTCACAGGCATCTCGACAATCAGTGCTATAATGTCATTCATCGCACTTTTTCTTTTAACGACTTCTCGCAATCTGGCGGCCTCTTCCAGCCATCACAGCTAAAAGATTGAGCCATAATCTCTCCAGTCTTAGCAGTAAGAAAAAGAACAAATTACAGCAGATAGCGCAGGTGCTCTTCCCAAGCATTTACATAATTACAACCACAAAATAGTACGGCTTTATCCTCGAGACGACGTGATTTGGTGTGCCAACCGGAAAATGGCGCCCAAGCGCCCGCATGTTTGGAAAGCAATTTCACAAATATGCGAATATTTTACGTCGTATGTGGGTCGCTATTTTATTATAACAGCTCTGTTTTGGGTGCACTGACTTGTAGAACCAATGGAGGGTTTTTTATTTTCAATATGGTGTATGTAACAAAGGAGAGGGGACCTGGTAACGGGTCGATAGCGTTTTTTGTAACTATCGCCGATCTGTCCAACGGTTCATAGTTGGGTGTTTC
Organism: Heliothis virescens; assembly: GCA_002382865.2. Lineage (NCBI taxonomy): Eukaryota > Metazoa > Arthropoda > Insecta > Lepidoptera > Noctuidae > Heliothis > Heliothis virescens. The sequence continues at coordinate 14,560,423 of NWSH02000008.1, read as the reverse complement.
ACATTTTTTTGTTTCTAGTTTGTGGGCCTGAATATTTAAAAAGTTGCTTGTTGTGTCCGCTGCTTATATCGTTTAAATTGAGCTACTTCTTCTACGTTATGCAGATTGTTGTCGATGTAAATTTTGTGGTATCTATCACGTAGTACAGTAGCGTTTCTTAAGTAGTTGGTGCAAATACTGAATATGAGATACGTCATACGATCTCTGACTAACTTTACCGGGAAAAAGGTGTGAAGAATAAAGAGTATAGAACCAGTGGACCTTATATAGTCGATATGAAACACACGTGGCCGGTACATATTTTAGGTCAAACTGGTACCAATGTGTACAAAAGTTCCAAATGTGAAACGTACAATATTTGAGCTCGAGGCAATACGAATGACATACAGGTATTTTTAAAATAGCGCACATTTCGTACTAGCGACGTGCAGCCATTTCTGGCCTAAGGGCTGTGCAAATATTACTGCAAATCAAATAGTACGGTGGGAAATACGAAGTATCATTAAGATTTCAAATGCAGTTTTGATCATCTGTCTAGCCTTGTCTCAACTACGTTGTTGTAGGCTTCCATTACAGTGGAATAGAGCTGAGTACAATTTTTTTACATGGACTTGAGACACTGTCCATCTGACCTCCTCAAGGCAATTGGGCAACTTGGGCAACTTCAAGTAAGGCTATAAGGCTACTTTTGCATTTACCGAATGTGGAGAAAAGTCCCGCTAATTATACCAGTGAAATCGCTGCGTTGGTAGAAGCTAGTTTGTATGATAAAGATGACAATCATACATTTATGTATTATAATAAACTCATATCAGTGTTACGATGAATATACCCTTCGTGTTTGTGATTTATAATCATACATTAATACATAACGACTAATAACAACCATGAGTACCTATAAAACTGTTACTGACACTCTTTATATCCGATTTTCTTCAAGACTATCAATATTTAATACCATAGTAACGTTATGTAAAATAATAAATTTGTCCAAGCATTATGATTCACTAGTTCTGTCAGTGGTTTCACTCCCCTGCGGGGCCCACTAGGACCAGAGCCCGTCAGGGCTGCGGGTTGTTCGAAAGAGTTACCGCGGCCCTGGCACACAAAGGGCTCCCGAAGGAACACGGTGAGTTTTAATCAGTAAAAGTCTGACACTCCCTTCCGCTGTCACCCACACGGGAGGGGTCATACTGATGATTTCCCATAGATATAAAAAAAAAGTGGTTTCACTCGCTCCCCGAAAATATTATTCCTGCACCCGGATAAAAAGTGGTCTGTATGTTTTTTCTTATATACTACTGCAAAGTTTCATCAAAATCCATTCAGTAGTTTTTGTGTGAAAAAGGAACAAACATACAAACTTTGGCATTTATAATATTAGTGGAACGCTCTTGTATATGACCGCTATGATTTTATAACTCCACATAAAACTACGTTTTAAATTTTTATTACTATGCGTTTCTGTTTTAGTACTTGTTTTAACTCCGCAATTGGTTTGAAGTTGTGCCTTCTGCGCGGAATGGCCCACTTTAGGACAAACTGGATACATAAAGTCTAAACTAATATTCTACGGTTATGTATTTTTGTTTTTCATTAAACACGATAGCGACTGTACAATAACTTAAACTTTTTGTATAATTGATTAATACATCATATTAGCTTCACTTGCATTGTATAACTTTCTCAGGGAATACTTGTACCTATTGTAAAAACTTGCTTTTTGAAAAAAAAAATGTTCAAGGAGTTTCTCTCCGGTTCTTCTTCATGAGACCCACTTCTTGGAACCGTGCAAGAAGCTTGACGTTTCGAAAGAGGTTTTAAAGTCCTATTTGTTTCTTTTTCTAAATGAGTTTGAAACTATTTTATCATTTGAACAAATCTATTTTTGACGATTATTACCTCTATCTCATGCAAAAGATAAAAAAGTCACACAAACGATAGAATAAAGTAACTAAAACATTAATTTTAAGTAAATAAAAACTGACTTACTTAAACAAAGCCAAAGCCAAACCAAACAGCCAGTTAGTAAATCAACTTAATTAAACAACCCTTGAAATCACAATTAATCCATATCATCCACAACTATGATATTTGTGTAATAAGATTAGATCCTCGACTACTGACTCTGGTACTCGGCTCCAAAACAATTGAATTAATTCCAACTAATTCGGTCTTGGCTGGTCGGCTAATGCTTACTAATATTGTAAATGTATAGTGAGTTTGTTTGTTACACTTTTACCCTTAAAGCACTGAACTAATTATCAGCTATGTTATGAGAGGTCATTAAACTGGAAATACAGGTTTTTTATCCGGGAACGGGACGTAAGTCCCTCGGGACGCAAACAAACTAGCGGGAAAAATATAGTAAACGTGAAAGTGGGTTTGTTTTGTTACGGTTTCACGTGAAACTGGTTATAACTATTTCAATAAAAAATTATAGTGCGACCAGGGAAATAGTAAGTAATATATGCAAAGTTGTTTTTTTTAACAATTATTTCAAGCTAAAACGGCTAAAAAGGGTGATTTTTGTGATGACGACAAAACTCTCTTGACAAATACTTTCCTTAGTGCGTAGGTGAAATCGCGGGGAACAACTAGTTCATTATAAGAAGCTTGAAGTCCACATAAACTTCAGTATACTTAAGGAGTTGCATTCAGCGGTTGGCAGTTGCAATCCTGGTAATGCAGTTTTGTTCTTTGTCTTACAGTTTCCTACTTTAGTTTTACTTTAAAACGCTGGTCATGTCCAATGGTTTTATCGAGATGAAATGCCAATATTTTTATGGTGAAAGTTTTTCTCTTTTGAAAATGTCTGTGGGAAAGTGCTCCGTGTTATAAGTTTCTAGACTTTTGCTGTATTTAAACTTTTCAGGTATTATTTTTCACGAATTCCTTTATCTATTAGTGTTTTTTTAATGAAAATCCATGCTGTATTTTATAGATAAGACAGACAAACGGGGCGGATTTTTTTGATAAAGAACGTTAATGTTTACTAAATAGAAAATAACAATATAATTATTTCTAAAAGACTGCACTAACAAGTAATTTAAAAACAAGTAAATGCATTTCATAAATAATTCTACACTTAGAGAACATATTATTTTCCTTTTTTACTCTACATAAGAGGATTCCAATCTCACGTTTCTTCGCTTTGATTTTATTTTACTCTACACTGTGAGTGAATATTTAAATTGCCTACTTAAAGTGAAAATGGACTGTTTGTATTTTCCTGTTATCAATATTACTGTTGTTTAATAAAAATATTTATTTTGTCGCTCTAAAAATGCTGTAAAATTATTTTGGCAAGTGTTGGAGTAACCACACGATGCAGACTTTAAGTCGGCCGATAATTTGTTCGGGCTCAAAGATTTGTATAAGATTATAGAAAAGGTAGTATGCACATTACAATAATGAAGAATTTTGCCGGTATTAGACCGATTAAAAACATTGACTGGATTCATGATTTTCTTTAAAAAAAATATCCTACCATCGGACCGACTGTCGGCCGACTTTTTAGTCTGCAGTGTGCTATGCTTATTTCATCTATTTTTTTCAAATTATTATTGGCCTAGTCTATGTGTTTATCTCGAAAATCCGATATGACCTAACTAAACCGAATGACTAAGGCTCTGTATATCTGATTCCGATGATTTTCCTTTCTTCCAATGTTTTATGACATACAAACTGATTCGAGGAAACTTGATCGCTTCGCCTTCGGTTTATGTGGTCCATTTTATTGCTCTGACTTGTACAAGTTGATCGTGGCCAACTTTGTTTGCCTTCAAGTGTATTGTTTGACGTTCTTATATGTTTCGATTATATGGGTAGATAGGTATTTATATTGTTCGTGCTTATGTTGCTATGTCTTTAAGCTAAGACTTTACTTATTTAGTGCTACTTTACTTGTTCTAAGGAATTCAACTAACATAACAACATAAAAATAATAATAAACAGTTGTTTTAAGTAAACTAGCGTTTATGTCGTCGGTGAACTTGGCCCTGAGTTTTTACTGTAACTGGGTATCTTTAATAACGCTGCTACGATACAGGAAAAACTCTAAGTATGTGGTAATGATAAAAAAACTGGTTTTTTTTTTGTTTTTCGTTAAAAAAATAAGATTTTACTATAACTGACACGTGATACTACATCATAAGAAAACTACACGACTTTCAACAAATAGCAAGTCTAATAAAATAGCAAAAACACATCTATGAGCTATCCAGTGCAGGTCCGCACAAAATTATTCGTCTGTCAGTGACTTACGAGGTCCCCGCGCCAATCGGAAGATAAATGCCTCACTCATTGATGTGGACGCCGATTGCCAAAGTTTGGGCAAAAACCAGCCATTTTTATGGACGTCAAAGTCCTTTATTTGCCATCAATTGGCTAGAAGGCACAAGTTTTAATGGGTTTGGTTGAAAAATGAATGCGTTAGTGTTTTTTTCTTTGGAAATGATAGATCATAGTTCAGGGTTGTTCATCAGACCATAGATCATTACTAATGATCTATGGTCTGGTGGTTCCTAATGATTCATTAGGAACCATTATTTGATACCTATAATAAAATGATTTGACAAAAACAGTGTCGATAAACCTTTTCAATCATAATATTTATGAGTGGTTAAAATCACGTCAATAAACTTCATGTATTTCATGTATGTCTTCATAAAAATGCCCATATAATCTAATGGCATTCCAAAAAAGCGCGAATAAAACTTCGAAAACCAATACGTAGACAAGCCATAATAATACAAGACGTAATCGCAGATTCGTTTTAGATACCGAAATGATTTATGATTCGTCGGCTTCCATAAGAAATGTTGCCGTGCATGTGTCGTAATCTTAGACAATGTAAACAACTGGAGACGCCATTGTGGGGCCTTTTCTCTCTGCCAAATGTACCTACAAGAGTACTGTTGATACTCAAGTATGTGTGTGTATGTGTCAAGCTTTTGTTTTTCCTAGTAGAATTTGTCAATTTTATCGTGTATTGCGTAACAAAGAGTTCGAAAATATTTGATTGATCTATCACTATTATTGCATTGCCTCAACCCTGCGCATAAATAAGCATTTTTTTATATAGACATTTGTACTCATAGTGGTTCCTATAGGTTAAATGCTCTAAGATCGTAATGGATTCTGAGGACTCCCCAGTGGGTTGACAATGTTGAGAACCACTGACGTAGGACGCATAGGAGCATTTTCGATGGAATTTCTTCACTTTAACAAAATATAATGTACGTGTGTAGCTGAGATGCTTAATGCGGGATCTGAAAGGGTTTTTCTTTCGTGAATGGTGCGTGTTGATGTTCGGATGTGTGATAAGATGGTGTATTGTGTTCAAGTGTATTTGAATGTGTGGTTAGTGGTATAACGATGAGTTTTTATGTAAAACGATGTATTTATGGAGACGGTGATACACATTTTGATATTTAATATACATCATTCAGTTGCTGTGAAGCAACTGAATGATGTCCGCAACAATATAACATTTAGTATCAAGTGTACATTAGTAGCACCAATCAAACTAAATTTTAACTATTCAAACACCTTACAATAAAATTTTACTTAACACAATCAAGACTACAAGAAAATAAAATCTCAAACTTAACAATTCACGAAACAAAATGATTTATTCAAAAAGTTTAAAATTAAATTCAGATCGGTTCCCTGGGGCGGTATGACAAGATTGAGCATCACTGTCATAGGGCTTCGAGACAAACTTTGCCACTTAGGTTTGCCTCCGCCCGTCAGATAGGTGGCGAAACGACGACGCTCTGTCTTTCAATTTTGGTTACATTAATATTTATTTCGGGTTATTTTAAGGTTGATATTTTGGAGTTTGGGTTTGTGGTAACATATTTTTACCATTACACACAAAACTACTAGTTAATTATCTATTGACACTTGCGGTCAGTTTCAGTTTCGTGGGTTCCAGATAAAGCTCAAAATAGCTATCTGATGGACAGGGCTATAGAAATGTTTTTGTTTACTTAACTTTTTTGCTTCTGCCAGCGGCTTCCCGAGGGAACTATTTCCCGTACCCGGATAAAAAGTAAGCCTATGTTGTTCCTCAGAGTCTATTCTATCTCAGTATCAAATTTCATCAAAATCGGCTCACTGGTTTAGGCGTGAAAGCGTAACAGACAGACAGACAGAGTTACTTTCGCATTTATAATATTAGTAGGGATTCAGGCAAATAAATCTATAGTAGACTGAACGACCTCTCATCAAACAGTTGAAATGTCAACATGATGTTTGATCAAAATCTTGACTGAGGACTTAAAAGCGAAAATCCAATACCTTGAAAATACACTCAAAACTAACCGAGTAAAGAAATTAGTTAATACCCCAATGTTTATCTTGCTTATTACTTGAAAAGGGCTGAAGATTCCCTGGGCGATGACTCCAAAACCCTTTCACTCCATGTTTATTCTTCAGGCCGAAGGGTTACACTCGATCACACTATTCATACAAATTTTACATTAAACACTCAAACAACTTATGAGAAAACACAAAAGTTTTAATTTTCTTTAAGAAAAACAAAAGAAAATCAACGAATTTAAAACAAATTGTCTAAGTTTTTTATTATTTCTTTTTCATTTCTGTAACAAAAGCTAGTGACTTGAATTGTTGAAAATGGTAGACCATAATACATAGCTCGATCGACGTATAAAATTTACTTTAGCTGCGTTGTGATCATACTGAGTAAAGGGTTCATTTCTGAAATAAATAACAGAAAAAGCTTCAAATCCCAGTCCGATAAATAGCACATATGATGATAAAGTCCATGTTTTGCTATTAAGTCAAAGTCAAAGATTTATTTGCAGATAAATATGGTTACAAGAGGTATTAAGTGATACTTAGTAGGTAGCTTAGCATATTTAATCATAACATAATGACATGCAAATTTTACTTAAATTTAAACTCTAAAAATTCTTTTATATTATAAAACGGATTCTCTATTAACCACCTACGTAAAGCCCTTTTGAAGTGAACCATTGGAAGTTCTTTAATTTGGTTAGGAATCTTGTTATAGACCTGAATGCACATATGATAACAGCTTCGTCTGTATAGTTCTGTTTTTATTCTTGTATTTATTAGTCTGTTAGGATATCTAGTTTTGAACGGACATTTATCTCCCAGTTTTTCAAACATCTCTGGATGAGACTTGGTAAATTTACACACTTCCTCTATATAAATACCAGTCAATGTTAGTATTTTTAGTTTCTTGAACAGTGGTTTGCAGGATGTGAGTGGGTCTACATTACAAATCGCACGTATACACCTCTTTTGTGCGATGAAGGCTCTTCCGAGATGCACCGAGTTTCCCCATACCAGTATACCATAACGCAGTACTGAGCCAACATAAGCATGATAAGCTTGCAGTGTGGCTTGTCTATTTGTTAGATTAGATAAACGCCATAGAGCATAAGCAAACTTACTGAGTCTTCCACATATCATATCAATATGATCAAGCCAAGAACACCTCTCATCTAGAACTATTCCAAGAAAACTCACACTATTTGATTGTTCTATTTGTTTATCTTTATACATTATGTTTAAATGGATTTTATTCCAGTTTTTGTTACAAAATTGTACATATTTTGTTTTACCTATATTAGGTTTAAGATTATTATTTTCCATCCAAGTTATTATTTTGCTTACGGAAAAATTTGAAAAAATATGGAATCCGAGGTAAAGCAAATGCGTGGCTAAACAGCTACCTTACAAACAGATCGCAAGCTGTAGAAATTTCTGTCGATAAACCCGAATCAAATGGTGAACAAAAATTTAATTCCAAATTACGTTACAACTGCACAGGCGTTCCACAGGGCAGTATTTTAGCTCCCCTGCTCTTTCTGTTGTACATCAATGACCTGACAAAAATAACCGACCATCCCTACATACTTTCGCAGATGATGTTTCCGTAATCATCCCCAAAACTAATGACGACTATAATAAGGAAATAAATAATAACCGTAAGCAAAATAATAACTTGGATGGAAAATAATAATCTTAAACCTAATATAGGTAAAACAAAATATGTACAATTTTGTAACAAAAACTGGAATAAAATCCATTTAAACATAATGTATAAAGATAAACAAATAGAACAATCAAATAGTGTGCGTTTTCTTGGAATTTCTAGATGAGAGGTGTTCTTGGCTTGATCATATTGATATGATATGTGGAAGACTCAGTAAGTTTGCTTATGCTCTATGGCGTTTATCTAATCTAACAAATAGACAAGCCACACTGCAAGCTTATCATGCTTATGTTGGCTCAGTACTGCGTTATGGTATACTGTATGGGGAAACTCGGTGCATCTCGGAAGAGCCTTCATCGCACAAAAGAGGTGTATACGTGCGATTTGTAATGTAGACCCACTCACATCCTGCAAACCACTGTTCAGAAACTAAAATACTAACATTGACTGGTATTTATATAGAGGAAGTGTGTAAATTTACCAAGTCTCATCCAGAGATGTTTGAAAAACTGGGAGATAAATGTCCGTTCAAAACTAGATATCCTAACAGACTAATAAATACAAGAATAAAAACAGAACTATATAGACGAAGCTGTTATCATATGTGCATTCAGATCTATAACAAGATTCCTAACCAAATTAAAGAACTTCCAATGGTTCACTTCAAAAGGGCTTTACGTAGGTGGTTAATAGAGAATCCGTTTTATAATATAAAAAGAAATTTTTAGAGTTTAAATTTAAGTAAAATTTGCATGTCATATATGTTATTATTAAATATGCTAAGCTACCTACTAAGTATCACTTAATTACTCTTGTAACCATATTTATCTGCAAATAACATGCTCTTCACTTTTAGAACTATTTCACTATATATACAGATAGAACCTGGCTAATACTCCTAAAAGCTATCTCCCTATAGCGGTTATTCTGCATCTCTCTGCGTT
>NWSH02000008.1:14529720-14549572 GCA_002382865.2 Heliothis virescens | reverse complement strand
AGAAGTAACTCGTGTGAGACAAAGTCAAAGGCTTTTGACATGTCAAAAAATACAACAGTTGTCGGAATTTTCTGGTCAATATTTTTGGTAACTAGGTTAACTAAGTTAAACGCTGCTGTGGTTGTCGATTTTCTTTTTTGGAATCCGTGTTGTTCTTGATTAAGAATATTGAACTTGTCGATAAAATTTATTAATCGCATATACATGACCTTTTCATAAATTTTTGCTAGAATAGGCAATAGAGCTATCGGTCTGTAATTGTCAACTAGTTTTTTATTTCCTTTTTTATGTACTGGTTTGATAGTTGTTATTTTTAATTTTTCAGGAAACACTCCTGTGAATAATGACAAGTTTATCAGATGTACTAGTACCGGAGTAATAATAGGGGCTATGTATTTAATAATGTTTGTAGGTATTTCATCATAACCCGTTGAATTTGTATCCCTGAGCGATTTTATTACTTTTTGTATTTCGTCATCATTTGTGGGCATTAGAAACATGCTAGAATTTATAGGGTCAATGTTATAATTGTTAGTATTAATGTCAAAATCGTTGTTCGTCAAATTAATATAGAAGTCATTTATATAATTGGCAATGTCCACGGGGTTTGTTAGAAGTCCGGTTTCCGTTTCTATCTCCTTAATGTTTAGGTTCTGAATTTGATTATAGTTATTGGAATAATGTTTTATTAAGTCCCATGATGCCTTGCATTTACTTTTAGCCCTAGTTATGTATTTTGTATTATGAATTTTTTGTGCCTTTTGTATACATTTTTTAAGCAATTTATTATAGTTTAGGTATTTCAGTTTGTTGTCTTTATCAGACGAGAAGTAGTATTTAAAACGCAGGTCTCTTTTAGTTTTAGCAGATTTTTTAATCCCTTTGGAAATCCATTTCGTATATTTTTTCACTAGGTTGATTTTAATCTCAATTTTAGGAAAGCACAAATTAAAAAACAAGACGAGTAAATCATGAAACTTATTGAACGCGTTGTTAGCTTCCTGATCAGAAAATATGTCAGTCCATTTTAAATTGAATAAGCAGCTAAAGAATTTTTCTTTGTTTTCGGCACTAAAATCTCGCTTGTGAATTGTACGATAGCGTAGAGGTGGAATTTTAGTATCTGTTTTTATGGATATCATCTGAGCTGTTTCGTGATCTGACAGTCCCAGTGGTATGACTTCGCATATTGCATCCTTACAGTTACTTATTATTTGGTCCAGACATGCATTTCTTCTTGTTGGTTGTTTTATGTGTAATGTAAGATCGAAATTATTTACAATTCTAGTTAATTCATCTGAGCATTTTTTGTTTCTGCCGATTTTTCCCCCCAAAATATCAATGTTAAGATCACCTACTATCACTAATTGTTTCTTAAATTTATTTCTAAGGTTGCATAGCATAACTTCTAGATTACGTAGGAAAACAAAAGGGTTTGAGCTTGGTGTGCGATATAAAGCTATTATTACCATGTTATAATGTAAAAGTTCAATTCCACAACACTCGAAATCATTTTCAGACGCATATTTTTTCAATTGTGTTAGTATTTTATACTCAATGTGGTTTAGGCAGAATATGCAAATTAATTATATTAATTAAGTATGGTGTACTGTACATATTTATAGCAAAAGATTTTAGTTGATTGGTGAACAAAGTTTAATCTTCAGTTTTTTCATGGGATTTATCTATGAAATATCTAACAGCATAAAATTGCCAATTCAAGTGAACCAAAACTCAATCTTGCGGGCCAAATATTCAACAAAAATCCATCTCTCAAAAACTATTCCGTGCAAAAATCTGCCCAAAAATAACTTTTTTGGCAAAAATCTCAATTCGGCCGTTTGTTTTTATCGCATAGACGGCCAGCTAGTGAGGGTACTTTATTTTTTACAATTTTGACCGGTACCTATGTGCGTTGGAATCACGAAAATTGAACCTAACGATGTCAACGTTCTAGCCTTTTTATTTTCATTTGCTACATCGATGCTCCGCTGCGCTAGCTATACACCGATAGAAATAGCATTTCACAGATCAATTCTCGCTTCAGTTTATTTTTGGGCACTTTTCTGCATATGCATCACATTTTTAGTGTCCAATTTCTTGCCCATCATCATAATAATAATTATCGTCTAGATTATTTTTTCAACCACACCTCTGAGACCCAAAATCCCTGTTATTTTTCTACAAGAAAAAGTAATTTCCTTTTTATATTCCCCTAAAACATTTTTGCTATCCAAACCGATAGGTACTTTACGCAGCCACAATTTGTAAGATATAGGCAAAAGGAATCATCTATATTGATTTGCATAAAAGATATCCGAAATAAAACTTGAAGCCTTTACAAATAACAGAAAACCGCCGGCGGCATTGCCAATTGTCAAAGTTGATTTTATTTCGGTACAGTCGAAGTTAGACTGTCAACCTTATCATAAGGGTATAGAGCGTATATTACAATGAAGTGAAAGTAGTAAAGAGGTCGAATTTTGGTAAGAGGCCTGTGAACTGTACACACAAACTGTTCGTAATCTGAGATTGCTTCGAGTCGGAGTTGGAAAGTATTGCTAATAGATATATGAATCCTTATAGCGATTTAGAAGACGCTGCCTTTAGATTCAAGATTTCAGCTTTATTTTGATTATTTTTGTTTGACTTACTTGACCTATTTTTAACCTCTTTGACATAACAATGTGCTTAAAAGGGTCCATAAACTGAATAAAACTATTTACAGATCTATTTAAATTGATACAAAACAATAAAACAAAACTGTCTTTCTAGTTGCATATCAAACTAGTGGTCATAAAAAAAGATAAAGGGTCCGAGGTCAAAAACGTGATCCAAACAAATAACCAGATGAAGTCCTCAAGGGAAGAATTCAGTGATGACCCAATCTTTTCCATTCAGAACTCCAATTTGCCCCATCCAGATAGCTTCGTTACTTTTATATGTAAATGAATATTCGTATTATGCAGTGGAAATGTTCCAGTTGGCCCGACAGCCCGCAAACTGGTAAACTATTAATTGGGCAACTGGGAGCAAACAATTTGGATTACAGATTCGGAAAGCTACAGCCGGGTACCGGCCGTCTCCAGTTTTCCAATGCAAATACCAGTGGACTGAGCAAAGCTACATGCAAGTTAGTGTGGCGTTGCTTTAGTGTATATTGGTGAAGTTGCTACCAAATCGTTTTGGTTATAGACTTTGAATAAAGTAAATGGGGATTTAGAATCGGCTTTATGATAGCGTTTTTTGCCGGATTTGTACGTTCAAACCAAGCGAGTTCCAATTTTTATCATTATATCCTCTTATATTTATTCTAGCAACAAACAATGATTTAAGAATCCATCTTGCACCTCTTGTGCGGTCACTTCACAAAAGTAAACTAACAAGGATCTACAAATAAATATCGATCAAACTGAAACGTCTTACAAACAGTCTTACAAAGTTGAAGCAAGTTTACAGCCAGCTCGTTCCAATCCAAGTCCCCCCCACCCCCTCTTCTATACAAGACACCAAACGTTATCTTAGTACGTGCGCGAAAACTTGCGAACATTTGCAAAGATTCTGGGCTGCATGACTTGAATCAGCGTTTGTTATATGACTTAAAAAGATATGATGTGATGAACATATAATTCTGTAAAATATGGTTCGGGTTATGTTGAAATTCCTTTCTCCTTTTTCAGTGAATGAACGCCGGTGTGAATATTCTGTTATTTTTTGGTATGACAGGTCATCCTAGTATGGCATAGATTTTATAGACCCATTTTTAAGCAACGTTATCCTAAACCAGGATTTTATGAAGCTTGGTTGCTAGACCACGACACTATTAATCGTAATGAATTTTGTACATAACCGTAAGTTAAGTAAGTGAGCACATAAGAACACTACGACTTCCACGATTTACAGAAAAGCAACAAAATAACTCTCACAAAAGCAACACCACTTTCCCTTTTGTTTCACACTTATTCATCAAAACAAACTCAATGAAGAGCAAATCTAATTCATTAAACTTCAAAATAACAAACTTAAAATGACAAGAATCACTCCAAAAATCAGCCTTTACTTCCTTAAGAGAACAAAGTGATAAATTGCGAAATATTTATTTTCACTGTACATAAATAATAGCCCCCTTTATAGGAGGAATAAGTTAAGCTTACGATGGAGCGGAAATGATGTAATGTGTCACCGTACTTGAGGAACATTGTGAATGGGATAAGGGCTATGTGCATGGGATGTTTTATTGCGAGTCATGATAATTGAGAGTTTCTTGTATGTTGTTTATGAGATTCTGGGGTATTATTATGATTGATTAATTTATAGAAAGGGCTAGTTATTTTACTGGTTAGTTTCCACAGGCGCGGGTGAAAGCCTGTAGAAACTTCTTCTCATACCTGGATAAAATATAGTTTAAATGTGTATGTCACCAGGGAGCGAGTCCCAAAAAACAAAGATATTTTAAATCAATTCTGTAGTTCTGGAGCCTTAAGAATACAAACATACTAATAGCCGCGCCATAAAATACCTACTATAGCTAACCTTATTTAAAGGTCTCAACAACGAGTTAAATTCCAAACTGCTTCATGTATGTTCGCCCTTAGAATCATCGAGGTGTATATAATAGGCGTGTTAGATGGCCCACCACTCATTTCCACGAAAAAGACGCAGGTAACGTATTGCGTGATTATCTTTTTTTGTAAGTCACGTAAGGAGCTGTTATTGTATTTTTGGATAAAAGAATACCTGATTATTATGTTTGTTACACTTGCCTAAAAATAGAACTGTAATAAATACAGTCTACAGCTTTATTAAGTACGTAACAAGAAGGTGTTTTGAGATGCGTACCTTCGTAGAATTCGTCTTAAATAAGTGGCATATTTGCGTAATACTAAAGTTTGAGTAGCACTTATAAGGTCAAACCACTTTGGGCAGGTTATGTTGGCCGAACCTCTTGATGTTCTCCTTCTTCTTGGAAGAATATTCTTCAGGTTCTCAGGAACTTCAGGAATGTCTGAAAGACTTTTTATGGTTTTCCGATCTTCTGATTTTTTTAGTAAGCATCTGTCATATTCGCAAATGCTGAGAGTAAAATCAATCAGGAATAATTTTATTTATCGCAAGGTTTTTGTTGTGCATCTAGCAAGCCTTTTCAACGTTATTATAGGTAACAGAACATTTTCAACTCCAGTATTTCAATTGTTGCACAAGTCGAAGTTCGATACTCGTTTAGTAGTTTCATTCTAAATTGGAAAACGGAACGCTTACACTTCAATCTGTCTGTCTGTCTGTTGCTCTTTTAATTCCAGACTGCGAAGTTTGATGTTCAGTTTATCGTCAGTCGGTGATTTCTCGAAAATGTGAGCTTTAATTTCAGGATTCGGAACGGAGAGGTGTCTTTACCAAATTGTGTGTGTGATTGAAAACTGACAAACGAAAGTTTACCTACATTCATTTTAGTCCATGCTATTTCTGTAGAATTTAGCAAGAAGAAAAAAATGGACTCCGTACCTACATCCTCAAATTATACCAGGTATTTAGTATTCGTCGCCAAGTCTAACATAGATGGAAATATGTTACGATAATTTGGGGTAAAGGTAAGCAAATAATATCTGTTTACCTATCAACATTTATTAATACCTAAAGTATACTTAAACTAGAAAATTCTTTAGCGCCATTAAGCATGCAGATTTCCTGTCGTAAGAATTCAATTCGATTCCTACATTAAACGGAGAGAACATCTTTCAGCGCGGATAACAAAGTTAAAGCTTTCATTAAGAGAATCACATTCTATAGTATTTTAGTAGTGAAGCTATTGAGTCCGAGAGACGCTATGTAGCGATGGATGGACACTGTAATGTAATATGATCAAGATCAATGTCTGTCTTTGATATTTAATACCGCAAATATTTTATTCTGGTTGGCTGTAAAAGATTGAGGTTGCAGAATGCCCATTTAATTCGATTAAAACACAGAAAGAAAGACACTTAAAATTACGCGTCAAAATAATCTATCCGCATCGCTGTCAGCGGGACGTGCTCAAATGGTTGCGGCTTTGCCGTGTTAGATGGCAATTTATTGGCCGAAGTATTGGCCTGCCCTTTGATTGTGTGTAAGTAAAATTAAGATTTTTTTATCAGTTTTAGATAACTTAGGAAAGATCCAATGTTAGCCCCCTTCAAGATGTGCTTGACGTCAGAGCGCAACTTTAATTCTCAAACCGAACAAAATTATTTCAGGATTGGTCCTTATTTGTCAAAAATATTTAAAACTAATAATGATGTATGAAATCAAGGAAAAAATTATTACAAACAATAACACCATATAAAAAGATCTTGTTACCTGTAAAACAGATCCGTCTCCCTGAAGACCTTCAAGCCTTGGTTTGAAGTAGTGTCAATTTATTAGCTCTTGGGCAATGAACAACGAAGGGCCATTCACAAGTTCTTAAGGGCAGGCCTATTAAAATCTCGAGCCTAGCTACGGTTCGTGCCCACCTTTTAATATTCCTGATTAAATTAACGTTTCCGACACTCCCTCCCCCTTAAATCCTTATTTTTAATTAAAGTGACATTTTTCTTTTTGGACAAAATAAATGAGTGTTGTTTTTGCGCCGAAAATTGAGCTGAGCGATGTTAATAAATGTTTTTGTTGTATTTTTGGCAAAGAAAGCTTTTTGGCGCATTTTTTTCGGTTTCTGTGTCATCAGATCAGATTTTTAAATGCGATATTTTACCAAAATGTCTTCTGAACGCTTTTTAAAAATAACATTTTTTGAATTCAATTTCTCATGAGATTTCCTAGCAAAGATTGGAGCCATAATTCATTAAAGCATACCCTTTGATCTCTTTGATGTACCTGAAAATGATAAACTATGCTTCAAAACTAAGATCAAAGACACAAAGCCTGAGCTAGGTACCTTCAATTCTCACCAAACGTCTTCCTTCACAATAGCTCCAATTTTGTGACCCAAAAACATTTAAATCGTAAATCGTGGTAAATCAATCGTATAAACCTCGTTCATTCATCACTTGTACCCAATGCGACGCCGATGGAGGTCGGGGGTGTTATTATGCAAATCATCCCTGTGACGTCACGGGCCGCAGATTCAATAGGGCTGCTATCTACGAGTATTGGACTTATGTCTTATGTGTTGGGGAGGTATTTTCTAGTGATGTAACTGTAGGAAATGTAGTCCTTCTTATGCGTATGTTGGACCACTTATCTGTGTGTCTTTGAGCTGTTGTACTTCATTTTAGTTATTTTTTGTGAGACCGGATTCTTTGAATAAATTGTAAAGTACAGTGGTGATGAGTATTCATGAGTTTTCAGTGTGCATGAGAAATGGAAAGAGTTAACTGGCTCAATGCCATCGATGAGTGGTAATATATTGACACGAAAAATACTGAGAATATTTGTTATCAGGCACAAGGTGTTTTTTAAACATCACAAATAGATAAACGTTCCTAGGAAGTTTATAATGTACGGAAAATTTATATGAAGAGATAAGAGTGTGGATTTGGGGCTTTCATAAAGAGGATTTTTCTAATTTATGGCTTAAGCAACTGCAATGCCGCAAGAATTGACAGCGGAACAGATTCTTTCTACAAAAGATGTAAGCAACATTATCTTATACTTGGTTGACGACATTTTGGGATCACTAATGCCGAGGTTGCTATTATGTAAATCGCCAGGGTACAAATCCCCGCCTCCAATTGAACAGGGCTGCTTCAAGTACATTTCCACACGAATTTATTATTATGGCTATTTACGGCAACACATTACTTTTATCTGCAAAAGCTGGCTCTGACTTTGTTGAATACCATGTGACTATTTGCAGTAGAAAGATTGTGATAATTTTAGTAGGTTCATAAAAGCACATTTTTGATGAAGAAAAACCTTGTTTTCAGGACATGGCTTTAGAAAAATATGAGCCTGATTACTGCTTTTTTAGAAAAATAGGACCCTGATTCCTGCTTTTCTTTGACTTATGACACTTTAATTGAAAGAGGTATTAATTACGTTGGGTTGTGTAAGAACATCTATTCTATTTAAACACGTGGATGTAAACTGCGTTATCAAGTGGCGATTATATGTTAATCAATCAATTTAACTAATTAATAGTACTCTAGGGATACTAGCAATCCGTTCTAATTAATAAGTAGAATGCTGCTGATTGAAACTGAGACTTCCTTATGTGATTAATATACCGATTGATGTAATTAGGAACAATTAGGATTTTGATACAAGATTTTCCCGTTTTCTGGATTATTTTTGGAACGAGGAACTCTTTTAGAATTTACCCTTGAGGCATATTTGATTAAATATAGTTACGTTGCTATTTTTGTTTTCTTTCTTGATTACTTTGCATTGGCGTAATGGTCTATGCCCGGAACAAAATAAGGCGTCAAAAACAATTCTCAATTTCCTGTACGGCACGTGTAATATTTTGACTTGATAACTGGGAATACTTCTTTAGCTTCTCTGATAATTTTNTTGCGGCTTTGCCGTGTTAGATGGCAATTTATTGGCCGAAGTATTGGCCTGCCCTTTGATTGTGTGTAAGTAAAATTAAGATTTTTTTATCAGTTTTAGATAACTTAGGAAAGATCCAATGTTAGCCCCCTTCAAGATGTGCTTGACGTCAGAGCGCAACTTTAATTCTCAAACCGAACAAAATTATTTCAGGATTGGTCCTTATTTGTCAAAAATATTTAAAACTAATAATGATGTATGAAATCAAGGAAAAAATTATTACAAACAATAACACCATATAAAAAGATCTTGTTACCTGTAAAACAGATCCGTCTCCCTGAAGACCTTCAAGCCTTGGTTTGAAGTAGTGTCAATTTATTAGCTCTTGGGCAATGAACAACGAAGGGCCATTCACAAGTTCTTAAGGGCAGGCCTATTAAAATCTCGAGCCTAGCTACGGTTCGTGCCCACCTTTTAATATTCCTGATTAAATTAACGTTTCCGACACTCCCTCCCCCTTAAATCCTTATTTTTAATTAAAGTGACATTTTTCTTTTTGGACAAAATAAATGAGTGTTGTTTTTGCGCCGAAAATTGAGCTGAGCGATGTTAATAAATGTTTTTGTTGTATTTTTGGCAAAGAAAGCTTTTTGGCGCATTTTTTTCGGTTTCTGTGTCATCAGATCAGATTTTTAAATGCGATATTTTACCAAAATGTCTTCTGAACGCTTTTTAAAAATAACATTTTTTGAATTCAATTTCTCATGAGATTTCCTAGCAAAGATTGGAGCCATAATTCATTAAAGCATACCCTTTGATCTCTTTGATGTACCTGAAAATGATAAACTATGCTTCAAAACTAAGATCAAAGACACAAAGCCTGAGCTAGGTACCTTCAATTCTCACCAAACGTCTTCCTTCACAATAGCTCCAATTTTGTGACCCAAAAACATTTAAATCGTAAATCGTGGTAAATCAATCGTATAAACCTCGTTCATTCATCACTTGTACCCAATGCGACGCCGATGGAGGTCGGGGGTGTTATTATGCAAATCATCCCTGTGACGTCACGGGCCGCAGATTCAATAGGGCTGCTATCTACGAGTATTGGACTTATGTCTTATGTGTTGGGGAGGTATTTTCTAGTGATGTAACTGTAGGAAATGTAGTCCTTCTTATGCGTATGTTGGACCACTTATCTGTGTGTCTTTGAGCTGTTGTACTTCATTTTAGTTATTTTTTGTGAGACCGGATTCTTTGAATAAATTGTAAAGTACAGTGGTGATGAGTATTCATGAGTTTTCAGTGTGCATGAGAAATGGAAAGAGTTAACTGGCTCAATGCCATCGATGAGTGGTAATATATTGACACGAAAAATACTGAGAATATTTGTTATCAGGCACAAGGTGTTTTTTAAACATCACAAATAGATAAACGTTCCTAGGAAGTTTATAATGTACGGAAAATTTATATGAAGAGATAAGAGTGTGGATTTGGGGCTTTCATAAAGAGGATTTTTCTAATTTATGGCTTAAGCAACTGCAATGCCGCAAGAATTGACAGCGGAACAGATTCTTTCTACAAAAGATGTAAGCAACATTATCTTATACTTGGTTGACGACATTTTGGGATCACTAATGCCGAGGTTGCTATTATGTAAATCGCCAGGGTACAAATCCCCGCCTCCAATTGAACAGGGCTGCTTCAAGTACATTTCCACACGAATTTATTATTATGGCTATTTACGGCAACACATTACTTTTATCTGCAAAAGCTGGCTCTGACTTTGTTGAATACCATGTGACTATTTGCAGTAGAAAGATTGTGATAATTTTAGTAGGTTCATAAAAGCACATTTTTGATGAAGAAAAACCTTGTTTTCAGGACATGGCTTTAGAAAAATATGAGCCTGATTACTGCTTTTTTAGAAAAATAGGACCCTGATTCCTGCTTTTCTTTGACTTATGACACTTTAATTGAAAGAGGTATTAATTACGTTGGGTTGTGTAAGAACATCTATTCTATTTAAACACGTGGATGTAAACTGCGTTATCAAGTGGCGATTATATGTTAATCAATCAATTTAACTAATTAATAGTACTCTAGGGATACTAGCAATCCGTTCTAATTAATAAGTAGAATGCTGCTGATTGAAACTGAGACTTCCTTATGTGATTAATATACCGATTGATGTAATTAGGAACAATTAGGATTTTGATACAAGATTTTCCCGTTTTCTGGATTATTTTTGGAACGAGGAACTCTTTTAGAATTTACCCTTGAGGCATATTTGATTAAATATAGTTACGTTGCTATTTTTGTTTTCTTTCTTGATTACTTTGCATTGGCGTAATGGTCTATGCCCGGAACAAAATAAGGCGTCAAAAACAATTCTCAATTTCCTGTACGGCACGTGTAATATTTTGACTTGATAACTGGGAATACTTCTTTAGCTTCTCTGATAATTTTTCTTGTACGGACAACAGCAGGTCAACGTATACGAATCTGTCAAATTTTACCAATCAAATATTAACCTACCGCCATTGCGATAAGGTTGAAAATCTATTGCAGAAATTTGACAGATTGTGGTAATTTGATGTACTGTCGTCTGTACATGCCAGCACATCGACCTACCAAAATCTGTAAAATTTGTTCAATAGATTTTCGACTTCGTTACAATAGTAGAAGGTTATAATGTTTATGTTCAATTGGTGTTTGACAGATTCTGGTGTATTGACCTGTTGTCGTCTATACCAGCCTCTTGACAGCCCTTACGGCATACTGATTAAACGCTGCCTTCAAAGTCAGCTGCTAGATACAACCCCGATGGAATGATTTAGACGTGATTTGGAAACAGATCCCCGTAATTTTGAATGTTAATTTGCCTTAATAGACAATTGATTGCATTTGATCGACCTCGGTTAGAGGTTGGTCTTGTAAGAACAGAATTGCTTCCTTGAGATATTATCTTGTCTAAATCAGGGAGATTTCACACAGTGATACGTTTGGCAGTATTTGCTTCGGAAGCTTCTAGAATTTTTGTTTGATTAAGCCCTTGTTTATTTCCTCTTGAATCAGCTTTTCTAATTTTAACCTTCCTTGTTTTAATTTCATTAATTAATAGATTAAGTTTGTTTGGATTTGATATGATTGTTGCCATAAATGAGGCCAAGTGGGTTCATAAATGGTAAATATTTTGTTCAAATAATGAAATTCTAATTTAGGCACTACCCACGTCCGCCGCCTGTCTAAAAGTTTGTGATTTTCCTGCCTTTCGTCCAGTTAAAATAGCGTAACTTTATTTCGGTAACTTTAAGTTAGATAAGTCGTGGCGACACAAATACTATACCTAGAGTCACAACAATATTTTGAGTTTTGAATTTTGCATTTGAAATTCAGAGAAATATCATCGTCAATGCCAAAAACATAGCAAAAGTGAAGTGTACAAATTCAAAATAAACTTCATCTACAAGTCACACAAAATTTTGGCCCTTAAACGATAGTTTAAGAGATCTGTGAATCTTGATCTAAAAGTTTTAAAATATCTGGAGAAGTCTTGATAATAATTAATGATCGCTATACATCAAATGTCTTGCCTTACAAAGGCTCTTAAGTCTTCATAAAAAATATAATGGAACCAAACTCTTATACTAAAGTTTTGTATCATAATACAATCTTCTATCCGAGATATTACTTGCGACACGAGAAAAAATTGTACAGACAACAGCAGGTCAACGTGTACGAATCTGTCAAATTTTAGTAATGGAACATTAACTTACCTCCATTGTGATAAGGTTGAAAATCTATCGCAGAAATTTCACAGATTGTGGTAGCTTAATGTACTGTCATCTGTACTTAGGGCACCAGAAAAAAGAAGCCTTTCCGTCAGTTTCTGAGGTGCCATAGAAATGTTATTAATTTTGATTACTTTTTAAGGCATTATCTGTTAGATAGCTATCTAGAACTTTATCCGGAACCTCTGAAACTGGTCCTTAGCCTTATAGAACTAATTTCACAAAGTGGTGGTGCAGTTCCTGATATACGAGTTCAACTAACAAAACTTAGTACCTAGTACAGTAACCATGTTATTATAAAATGTTACATGGCCTATGTCACATTTAGTCATTTCAAAATGTTAGAATGTGAACGCCCTCTTAATTTTACAGGAATTAAAATATACAAAATTAGGACTCGATAATATGGGAAAGTATTAGAAAAGTTTAAAAAATCTTCCCCAACAACTCACGATGTCTTTGACAATCAAAGCTTACTTAAAATTCAAACCCGTCCGAAGATTTTATGAATAAATTAGAAATCCATTAAAATACGAAGCCATTTGATCCGATTAGGGTTATACGTTGAAAGGTTCCTTATAAATACATTAAGACCGCAATCTTATACATTACGACCACATTGAAGCCCCACGCCTCTTAATGAGTAATAAATATTTATCGTCATCTCACCTTCGGGGAAGGTATCCTCAAAGATGAAAGTCATGGTACCAAAATAGGTCATTCGCGAAAACGATGTCAAATCAACTTGGAGAAAGATTAACCTTTAGCTTCTGGAAAGTTCGATTCAATCTGATGTACAAAGGACAGCAGGTAACCTACCCGAATCTGTCAAATTAAACCAATCAAACATAAACCTTCCACTATCGTGATAAGGTTGAAAATCTATTGAAGAAATTTGACAGATTGAATTAGGTTGATGTGCTGGAGTCGGTACAGATATATTGGATATACCTAAGTTTTTATTTGTTACGAAAGTACTTTAGGCCAAATATAAGCCTAATCCAATATATCATGGGCGAGGCTGTCTGATTCTAGGCTTAATTCTCACGTGTGTGCCAATTGTTCACAATGAGACGGTGGACGTTTCTCTGAAGGCCTGCGGATGACGTCATAATATGTCATTTGAAAAGGTACGCATGCATGTGTAATTGTTGGAAAAACTCAGATAATGTTAAGTTGATGAACCAATGCAAAAAAACACAGCCAATCAGCAAGTCTATTCACAGTCTCTAAACACCCAATCACGTACTTCCTAAACTATAATCACAGAATGAATACCAAATATAAATTCAACGCTTGCTTCAGCCCATCATAACCTTTTTAGTTCCTTTATAATATCAATAACCGCAAAATCGTGCTATAAAATTTTATCTTAGGTATACCTTTGCGTACGATTCTTTGTGCCACTAAAGGCAAAGGACCGATTTTCGTGTTTTTTACAAATACACGTACTTTCGTAGGTACTTTAAACACCCTTTCACGTGACAGGAAATCTTCCCCTTTCAATGAAGCTTCCAAACCTAGTCTACATAATAATATACTTACTGGAAGTGGAGTCTTCCACGGTGCGACGTGATGCGCGTACGAAACGCTTCGTTTGTGCACTTTTGGCGTGGCGTTTCACCAGTGTGTACCCAGCTTTATTAACGGCTGTTTCAAGAATTTCAAAAATCGAGCGAAGTTTGCTTGAAACGAATACGGCTTAAATACACTTTACTAAAAGATAAAGGAAAGAAAAAAGGTATTCTTTTGTTTAAAGAACACACTGTAGCAATGAGCGATTGGAAATGAAAACAAAAGCTTCGATTATTCTAGTTAATTGGAATTTTTCTGCCGTTCCTTGATTATTCTGTTTTACGTCTGAATTACGTTGTATTTTTTTTTTCTCATATTTCGGCCGAAACAGAAGCTGTGCTAATATTATAAATTTGAAGAATTCGTTTGTTTGTTTAAACGCGCTAATCATAATAAACATATAAGGACTCATGATCCAATTTAAAACAAATATATAGCAATATTAGATAGCTCATTTATCGAGTAAAGTTAATTTTTATCCCAGAGCAGGAAGTAGGTACCCCACTAAGCGGCTTAAAAAAGCTAATATATTATTATAAAAAAAAAATTTTAACAATAATAAAGAGATATTTTCAAGATCGTATACAAGTCTTTATACCGACATACCTACGAGTTCCATTCAATAGGATCGAATCGTTCCAGATTATTCGATGTCGGCCATTGTCGGTCGGATTGTAAGCCCCAGTCGAAGCGACCACATCATGTACAATTCTTAGACCGGACCACAATTCCTTACGATACGCTACAAATCCACAACGGAGATTTGTAGCGAATGTGTGCGGTTTAGGTTTCTTTATTAAGATATTTGCTGAATACTTAGTACAGTAACATGTTGTGATGTGATTTTGTATTGTCGAATCTTTATATAAAATTGTCTGTTTAAATTTAGCAATATTATCCCAAACAATATCGCGCATTTATGCACTTTATCATCATTATAAAATAATGTTTTCGCAAAAGTCAATGGCGTTCTGCAATTAAATTCCGAGCACAAGTATTCGCATGTGGCCCATACTCCCCTCCTCCTTCCACCCGTCCTCCGTCACCCGATGATACCTAAAAGTAGTCACTGCGCATCGACCCACGCAATGTTCCGTGATGACAAAAAGTTTGACGAGAACTCTTCAGTTGAACAACGTACGCTATAGGTACTGATGCCTGAAAACTGAATGAGATTAACTCACTTATTCTGGACTTACAAATCTTCATGCTTGACCTACAACGAGACTTGAGCTCAACCTTTATGGTGTAAACGTATTAGCGCAAAATAATTTGTTCCAAATAATCCCATAAAACTTAGAGTACAGCCGCGAGCTACCACTAGTTTCCTAATGAAACATTTTCTGTAACACGCAGTCGTTAATTCATTCGCAGACATTCCTATAAATATACATACATATGTAAAGAATTTATCACGGCATCAAACGTTTAGGGAAAACGGTACGGAACCCACACAGTGATAATAAATTCCGAACGTGTGCTATTTTGTGTCGGATCCTACTATTTATGTTTGACGCGTTGCTTTTTCGGTTTTTCAAAACTATACGATAGAAAAGTCTAAAAAGTATGGCGGCATGAAAATCGATTTGTTTCATTGAAAAGCTGGTTTGATAGTGTTTTTTCAAAAGTTTGTTATAGACTAGTTCATTGACACCCTTTTGAAGAGAACTTTTGTTTTTGGCGGGTTTTATTTTTCATTTGGTATGAACATATACAGACGACAGCAGGTCACAATACCCGAATCCGTCAAATTTTACCAATCGAATATTAAACTTCCACTATTGTGATAAGGTTGAAAATCTATTGCAGAAATTTGACAGATTGTGGTAACTCGATGTACTGTCGTCGGTACATTGTATATTCATACATATATAACTATACGTCGTCTCACCTTTAAAATTCTAGAAACAATCGAAAGTATCAAGATGTTATAAACTCGTTATGTATTACTAATAATTTTCAGCACTCACGAATATAATAATAATCACGTCTAGGACATGATTTTTGTCAATTATGAAAACTAGACTGTTTATTAAAAACCGTTCAAAAAATTATAGCCAATATTACCTAGACGGATTCGTTAAAAATGTACGCAATATATTTTTCATCTTTTTTTCACGTAAATTAAATTTTTGGACGGCTTTCATACAATTTTGGGTGAAATAAAAATTACTGGCGCGTATACTGAGGGCCATATATTTGACGTTCAATTGAGTGGCCATAGGCTCACTTATTACGGTAGAAATAATAAAAGTTGTTCACTCACGTGAACTGTCTTAAAAGGGATAATATTATCAAGTATCGAGGAAAATCGCATGATAGTGGATTATGAGTCCTTAATGTTATCCTTAATTAGCTGTAAGCTATATAGTATGAAGTACGGTTAAAGTCAGTTAAAGTGGGTTACTATACCAATTTATTGTTAAGAACTTGTGGTCTTTTTGTAAATAAATGCCTTGTCAATTATTGAAAATAATGAAGCATGGAAAATGAAAGCTAAATGTAAAATCTATACTAAGTCTAAGCATCGTTTTGTACAAAAATCACTATGAGAAGCTTTATTATATAAGCTCATTGCAAACTAATAATTCAATTTTTTCATGACAATATAACTCAAAACTTGATATATTACGATAATAATACTTCTATAAAGTGACTAGCAATTGGATCGAAACCGCATCTATATTTTGGCTTGCATCCAAATCGAGCCATCGTGTGACAACTTAATACTTCAGGTACATTTAAAAGCCATTTCTGTGCTGACCGGAGATTGAAAAATTTTGATCACATAACTAGTTTTATCGCGATAAAAATAGAAGGCTTGTGATAGTTCGATCACACTGGCTGTGTTCACTGATAGAATAAAGATGATCGTTTTAGAAAAAGCTGAAGTACGGAAATCTATATATTTTCTCTTCTGGTACCTATGATCTCTTGAACCGAATTAGGGAATATTCTTTGTTTTAATGAAGAACAGAAATAAATTAGCGATGCTACGTTCAACTACGATAAAATTAGTATTATATTTTGTCTCAATTTTTTATTCTTATTTTAATTTATACAAAAATATATTTATGTATTTACATTATATCACTTTTTATTCTATTTACATAATATATCCAAAAACACAAAAAAAAAATACAAAAAATCTTTATTTCACTTAATAAACGACGTAAAATACATTAAAACGCCTTTCTTTTCCAAATAGGGTAATAAACTAATATAACCCCCCCATGACCCACAAGTAACGAAAATTAGTAATTAGTTGAGTGCTAGAGACAAGTTTACAGCGCTCTGTAGGTTTCTGGATACACTTCTACTTAAACTTCAAGTTAAGATATCAGGTAGTGTTATCAGAAGTTGTATATAAACTGTTCTAGGGCTACTTACTAGTTATGGCTAAGAACAAAGCGCAAACTTGGGAACTTGGTCAAATTTCATGTAAAGTGCTTGAATGAAAATCGATGCAAACTAGCTGATTTATTTTTGGCAAAGAGCAAACAGTGACTGATAAATAAAAAAAACCTATCAATGGGGAACTAATATAGACTGTCGAATTTTATGTATAATTGCAAAACATGGCATTGATACGTCGTATGCATTTGTTTTTCAGTTAATTCATTATTNGATGGGAAGGTCTTTGGTGTGGGACGCAACATGTGTCGACACCCTTGCACCTTCCCACCTTCCCAGCACGGCGAACTGTGTCGGTGCGGCTGCTGCAGCTGCTGAAAACCTCAAACGGCGCAAATATGTAAACCTAACCGGTAATTGCATCTTTGAGCCGTTTGGGGTCGAAACATTGGGACCATGGGGCCCAAGTGCCCATGGTCTTTTTAGAGAAATAAGCAGACGCTTAGTGGAGTCCACTCGTGACCAAAGGGCTGGCCTATACTTCGGTCAAAGAATTTGCATTGCCATTCAGCGTGGCAATGCGGCCAGCCTTTTGGGCACGATTCCCGCTGACAGCGATGCGGATGAGTTTTTTGATACATAATTTTAATTTGTTTATGTTTTATTAATTTTAATTTAGTAATTTAAGTTTGTATATATGTAGATTGTATATATTATTGAATAAAAACTACCATTCATTATTTAAATATTGTATTGCATTGCGTTCATATAGGCATTGTTGCCTTAAAATGGATAAATTAAAATAATTAGCTTTTAAGAAATCTGACAAATCTTTATAGCCAAATTAAGTAGGTATATGAATAGCAAAAAAAAAGTATAGTCCCACAACAGTGGAAAAAATAAGCTATGAAAATCCCCCAAGAAAATACACACAAAACCTGTTCACAATAAACACACACACATATATAGTATGTATTAATAAACATGCAACACGTATGAATTTAATCACACGGAACAGGAAGCATGCGGACGTATTTTTGTTAATATATTCTAAACGTGTTCCTTAGGGGAATAGGACGATTTGTCATGGTGAACGACAACCACCATGACAGTCGGCATACCTTGACTTATGCTTGGTTTATTTGTAAATATATTATACCTTTTCTATTCTGGGGTATACCTATATTCGCGTAATGTTAACTAGTGGGTTCGTTCGTAACCACGCCAGCTTGGCGAGCGCAAGTGATCGCGACACAAACAATAACAACGTTACACGATTGATCTCCTGGTCAGCATAAAAAAGTATTCAACTTTTACTAGATTTTTTTATTTAAACTTTTACGGATTTTACAGTAACTGGAACAATAGATAAGTTCATTTCCGACCTTTAACCACAGAGTGCCTAATACTGTTATTTTTGTATCAACGTCATTTCCATCCTCCCATCTTTTGCAATTTCTGGTCTGTTATCCAAACATACCTTTCCTTCCTTTCCTTATCTTTGCTTTTAAAGTATTGGAAACTTAAATGGACTTTTCCTCGATACTCCATAACAGCAACTAGACGACGAGCAACAAAAATAACTAAAAAGAAAATCTTGTTTATGCGCAGCAGAAATCTAAGATGGAATTCTAAATAGGGTTACACTCAATAAATCACTCATAGTAGCAGTGATCCGAGCTTAGCTTCAGATAATACAATTTATATCTACTGCTTCGTTCGCTTAACTAGGTTCGCTACTTGAAAGTCATACGCTAGACGCTATCATGAAAATAAAAACTGTTTTTTTTTTACTTATCAGTTGATATGTCAACTGCTCTGTTCAAAAATATTATGTTAGTAAATAGAATAACACAATTTTTTTTTAAACTCCATTAAATAATTGAGTTCCCAGATAAGGGGTTAAAATATTTCTGTTGCATCTAAAAATTATTCTTTGAAGGATACTGAGTGAGATAAACTTTTAACTGTAGACTACTGTCATGCAGAATGAAGCAAAGTATATTTCCGCCATTTTTATCCGAGTAATAAACTATACAATGTTTTCTCTCTTATGTACTCAGAATTAAAAAATATTTACCTAAAGGTCTAATATAAATTATATATCAACTCAAACACAAAGGTCTGCAGTAAATCAAGTCTACGTTACATTTAAGAGATTATGCCTGTAATATGTACGTAATGCTTAAACCTAAAATATTGCTTATGCTAGAATTAAATGGGACATACATTATAATATAAAGGTTCTGAAGACAGAGGGTTGAAATTATATTCATATTCTAAAGCGTTGTGTAAGTGTTTCAATTGTTTTATGTTTGCTTAGTTTGGTGCGCAGTTGTTTAACGGTGATTTAGAATCAAAGTGAAGTTTTCAGCAGTCATTTGTTCACCTGAAGAGTGGAGAAGTAAAACGGCGTATGTACAAACATTTTTTCATACTGATTTTCTTGAATTGAAAAAAAAATATGTTGGGTGTTTTTGTCTCCGACGAATCCAAGTGATGAATAAAATTGTATTAGTTTTGTTTTGTTTTTCATTATTGCAAAGAAATTTGAATTCATTCAGAAACATCAGGCGTAATTTTATGAATAAATCCTCCAAAATAAAATAATAAATCTTAGTAGTTCAACTATTTTATTTTTTTTTTTTTTTTTTTTTTTTTTT
>NWSH02000008.1:14514215-14526217 GCA_002382865.2 Heliothis virescens | reverse complement strand
GCGTCAAAGTATTCCTCCGCATCGCTGTCATCCGGTAACGTGCCCAGAAGACTGGCTGCATTGCCACGTTGTATGGCAATGCTTATTCTTTGACCAAAGAACAAGCCAGCCCTCTGGTCACGCGAAGCGTCGATCAGTCGCTTAGAAATTTCTTTGACCAAGAGTCTCGAACTAGGACCCCATGGTCCGAGCGTTTCGACCCCAAACGGCTCAAAAGTATAGTTTCCAATGAGGTTACTATATTTGCGCCGTTTGGAGGTCTCTGCAGAAGCAGCAGCCGCACCTGCACAGCTTACCGTACTGGGAAGATGCGATGGCGCCAGGGTGTCGACGCACGTTGCATCCCACACCAAGGGCCTACCCAACTTCCAAGGCAACAACGTCATACCGTCCGGTCGCTTCCCGTCGTCACGTACCAGTCCATTAGGTTCTAATACGGCTGGTACACCGGCGGAGGAAAGAGCTCGACGGATAATGTCGTTTATGCTGGCGTGCCGTGAAATCCGGCCAGCACTTCTGCAACACGACAGGCCATGGTGTCCTAGGCTGTCAACAGCTTCTCCGCAATGGCAGCGATGCGGAGCAACACATGGAGCGCCTAACCGCAGGCATGTAGCGATGCGGAACGTGGTGTCGTCCAGCATAGTACCTATGCTGGCTGACGGGATCGCCTGTAACCAAAGACCCGACTCCCATTCTCCCACAGCCAACAAACGGGCTCGCTCAGCAGCATTACGTGACGTTTCTAATAGGTTTTTCCGTATAATACTGCAGAGAGGCCCGTCCCATTGTTTCTGAGAGCAGGGGTTGCCGGGTATATCCGTATTGGGACTAGCCATTTTCCAGGCATCCAGCGCATCGGTCAAACACGGCACCTCTACATCAACCAGTGAAGCAGCAAACAATATTTTCCTGGTTAATGTATCAGTGCTGTGAACCGAGGAGAGGAATGCCGGTAAACTGATACTAGAAATTTTGCGGACGCCGAGGCCTCCCATGCGTATTGGGAGTGCAGCTTGCTGCCAGGCTCGGTCGTCCAAGGCCACGTTGAGGATGGAGGTGAGGGTGCTCCTGACAATTTTGTCTACTTTGTCCAAAAGTTGTGGATGTTTCCATATGTGAGATGAACGAAGAATATAAGTAAATTCAAAATGATAGTCCCAGATTTGAACGACACTATATGAAATTTCATTTAGATCCAATTTCTAATACTGTCTAGCAAAAATAAAATTTTACTATTTATTTCAATAGAGTTTAGGAGAAATCGTAGGCTTAAATTAAAAGTTTACTCATATTTCAGTTGAAAGCGAAGCATACACTTGTCATTTAAGAGGTATATCCGTACACTAGAAACTTTTGGTCGACAGACAGTTTGACCGGACTCATAAGTCGTAAGAAACTAACAAATACGTACGTACCAAAAACTAAGAAAATAACAGTGCGCAAACTATAATGATCAGGTATAATTTAACCGGTATCAAATTGACTATTTTTTTTTATAAAATGACAATTTTAAAACAAAAAAAAATGTTTGCCCTATATCGGGGCACCTGTCGGCCGGCTATTTAGTCTGCAGTATGTGGAATCGCTAAATCTAATTATCCAAGTCTAGAAGATTTGATACGAGAAGGGTTCGTATTTTTTTCTACTATGTTTACATATAATATAAGTTTTTGTTCTATCATTATGGTTTTTCATAGGCTGCATATGATTTTTGCTTTATGTTTAGAATGTTCATTTTTCTTTGTGAATGAACATTTGAACTAATTTAAATGAATTTTCCCCTAGAAAGGAAAGAAAAATACAGCATGTTTTTTTATATAAATACTTGAAAAAATACTCCCAGACCAAGGGTTAACCTGTTAACAAAAGTTAACTCAAAATGACGAAAAACGTAGACTGAAAACTACACGCCAAACAATGCGAAATTCATTAACGATAATAAAATAAAATTGATAATTGTGTGCCATTGTAATTTATTAATATTAATATGCAAATGAGTACCGATTAATTACTATAAAATAATAGCGACAGCTTATCGCCTTTACAATTGTTATTTTCAGTATGTTTTTGGCAATTACATATTTTAATTTTGTTATAACATTCAATGGAACCAGTGCAGGTATTGTCATTTTTGGAATATGTTTTTAGCTCAATTGGTTATTGTAATAAACATTGTATTATATTGGTATAATTATGTGCATGCAAACTGGTTCTACTTTATATTTGTTCACTTATCTGCTTTCACTTAAATATGTATTCAGATTTTTTTTGTGTTTAAGACAAATAATTTCATGTTTCATAACTGCTTGTACAGCTACGTGAGAAGCGATAAGGGCTTAGAACCTATATGTTTTTTTTTCATCGTCACATGCCTCGCCTTAATTATATTAATTTGAAGTTCAATTCCATTTTAACCCTATACCCTTGGTAAGACTAGGTATCAATCTTTCCAGCTTCTGACTACCAGTAACGACTGCCAGATATAGCCAGATATACCTACAAATGACAGTAGGGACCCATAATTTACCGTGCCTTCCTTAACACCATAACTCAAAAAAAACGACATCAAAAGCTAATTCCCCATCATCCATCTATCAGCATCTCCCGCCAAAAAATAATAACACACC
This sequence comes from Heliothis virescens, assembly GCA_002382865.2. Lineage (NCBI taxonomy): Eukaryota > Metazoa > Arthropoda > Insecta > Lepidoptera > Noctuidae > Heliothis > Heliothis virescens. Next base: position 14,523,587 of record NWSH02000008.1, on the reverse strand, counting down.
AATAATTTGTGTCATTTCTATATAAGTTGTGTCATTGTGTTCGGCCCATTTAGTAAGGGCAATGGCCCATAAATGTCAGTTTACTGTGAACGCTGCCCGTAACGACATTGTTTAGAGCTCAGCCGTCACGCCAAGAACGTTCACGTTTTTATGTGGCCGAGGAACTCACACAGCGGTTTGAAATCCAGAGAAATGGGGAGATTTTTTAATATTTTTGGCGGTAAAAGAAAGGATAAAAGAATGTTTTGTTTAAAAAAATAGTCATTAAGTCAAATTGGTAATTTCTGGCAACCATAGCTACTAGGACTAAATGAGTTTCAGCTCTCCTACACTTTCAATTATAGCTATTAAGAAACCTCACAGAAATTTTATCTGGAATCAGAATGAGATGCTGATTAATATAATAAAATGGTGTTTTTAAAGCCTGAGGGAAAAGGTTTAGTTTAAAAATCTCTATAAACTGCATTAAAAATATTAACTGTCAAATATGAATAACGTTCATTAAATAAAACACTTAACCTTTTTGAATACAGGTTTTCATATCTCCCAACTTCGATCCATTACTCAAAAATACATTAAAACTCGAATTAAATCCACGTTGTGCTGATAAATTATCCAAAGCTTTACTAAATTGCTAATATTTAACTTTGTAATTAATTAATAAAATTTCAGAAAGACAATGCACTCTCAATAGTTTTGTGGCAGTTAACTCGATATTATTTAAAGCTTATTTAATGAATAATTATGATAAGTGCTACTTATGTTTATAAATTATTTGGTTCGCTACAGGCTGTCTGTCAGACACTGACATGTCATTAATTATTAGTTAAGATAAATTGTGTTAATTAGTTAAGTAGACTACTATATTTTTTGTTAATTAATGATGATGTAAAAATTAGTACTTTTTACATCTACTTGAGTTATTTCGAAGTAAATATTATGTAACAAATCTGATGTGCTTTTGATTAGCCAAAAAAATAAGAAGATAGATTCATGTTTATCATAATTTGTGGTTGATGATATGAGGAGAAATAAGAAAAGCCTTAATGTGTACCTTAACAAAAAAACGTCACTTATATTTTTTTGTCCAATCACAAAACTCACATTTTGAAATAAGCGCCAAAGACATGAAACAACCAACAGAAAATATGAAGTGCAAAATCAGGGTAGCCAGGCTCGTGTGAGTTACCTCTACACCATTTTGTTTCGTCCGCATATATCTTTGTTTATTCCTATCACATAACGCATAATTCTGCACTGATCCCCAAACGAAAGTGAAATGTATTGGCTTGTTTCACACTCCTCCTATAATTCTTGTAAATGTCGCCGTATAGGTTGTTTAAAAAACGTGTAAGTCTGTCTCGTGCACAGAGAGTTTCGTGCCTTATGGCCAGTTTCACAGGATCCAGATAAAGTTTTTAGATAGCACACGATTGCCACGAAAAGTCCAATTTTGAAAATTTTAATATTGTCTTTAGTTTTTGTTGTTTTAGCAGCAACCGCATCATCTGTAAAAAACAATTATGTATACATGTAGCTATCACGACTCATAAATTAAAGCCTGGTAAACAATGGACAATTTTTAGGTGCAAAACTCAAAACTCTAAAAACGGAAGAATTTCTTATAAACACCATTAGCATTAGAAAACGAGATAGCATTGTTTTCTCAAATGGACCGACTTCCCCGAGATAGCATTCTTATGCAAATCTAGACACAGAAAAATACCTGAGATTTTTCTAACCGTCTCTTCTGCTTTCTAAGAAAGTTGTAAAGCTAACAAATAATTGTCTGACGCAGTGTGATTGAAATTTTCTAGAAAGAGAGGATTTCTGTGCAAATGCAATTATTTAAAGAAAGAGCGTGATGTGGTGCTATTTTGTCTTCTTGTGTTTCTGTTTGGTATATTGAATATGTAAAATATGAAAACAGTTTTAGTATATAGTTTAGGTATCTCAATACTCAATACTCAATGTTTTATTGAACTCCATAAGTTTCATAAAGGTGTTACATAGGTTATTTTGATACATCATGTACCCCGCATCTTTGTGAGTATGTAAAAAGGAGAAGCTACGAAGAAGTTCCAATCCCGGATCCAGTTCTTCAGTTCAGTTTTCCTGATCATTCATTGTCACTCACAATCATTTTATAAAAAAATTGATCTGCCATTGTTCTTTGCAAATATTACCATTCCTACCAACATATTATTCCAAGAGCTACAGATCTTCAGCACAAACAGCATCCATCGCATCTGACAGACAGCGGTATTGCACACACTCCTACATATAAGTTGGCGTCAAACAAATAACTTAGAATTGCATCCGCTTTGTCTGCGCAACTTGTATGCACATGACCGCAGTACTGGGAAGGTATATCAGAAGTGTTATATTATATAAGATTTGGCAGACATCGTGATGCATAGAAAATAATAAAAATTCTGTAAATCCCAGTTTACAGTTCTTCAAGTCTTTCTTTTTCTTACCCACTGTCTTGACTTGCAGTCTTTTAAATGGTTCATTTATCAGTTCAGTCTTGGTGGTCCAGTTCATTCTGCCGTTTCTTCAAAGCGTTCATTGATGTAAATCTCACTGTGGGTGCAAGATTTCAAAGTATGCAACGTATCGTATATAACAGGTGTCTTTAAAAGCACATGTTGAGAACAATATAATTATGGTTACGTTTTTACCAAAAATGAAAGAGCCCTTAAAACAGTTTTTCAGTAGAGGTCCCAACCTAACCTTCTAAAAGTTCTTCGCTTGTCAGCCTCCCAAGTATCGCAAGAGGTCATTTATCTAGAGATTGCCTCCGTCTTAGGATAAATCGCAATTGACGTATCATATAACTCTAGTCAAGAGACAGCTGAATAATATCTCTCTAAAATTTATTTGACTAGTCGTACAGATAAGTTTTAGATTCTGTTAAAAGTAGCGATATTGGAAAGTTTAATGAAATATGTTGTATTTTTGGACAGATAAACATTTGTTCTTTGAATAAAGTTATTTACGAGGTAGGTATGTTTTATTGCGATTGATAATTTACATATTCATTAAAGTTTTGTATAGTCCGTAAATAAGTGATTTGTAAAGACTACATATTATGATGTAGTTTTGAAAGCATAGAGTGATGATTAAAATAAACCCACATATTTGAATTCAAAACAATCACAACAAAAGTACTCGAAATGCAAAATATAAAATGTATAAAACATAATACAATAGTAAAATAGACATAGGTACAAAACCATTTTTAACCCTCTTCTGTTTGTGAGTTTTCTGAAAAACCGGCCAAGTGTGAGTTGGACTCGCGCACAAAGGGTTCCGTACCATTATCTATGTAAAATGAACGTTGTGGTTTCACACGTTTATTGTATGGGGATCCCCAATATTTTATTTCTTTTAATTTTTAGTATTTGTTGCTATACCGGCAACGGAAATACATCATTTGTGAAAATTTCAGCTTTTTAGCTGTCACGGTTAATGAAATACAGCCTGGAGACAGACAAACAGACAACGAAGTCTAAGTAATAGGGTCCCGTTTTACCCTTTTGGGTACGGAACCCTAGAAACCGCAGTTTTATAAATACAGAGAACATAGTAGTAGTTTAAACATAGAGCCCAATTTATATTTAGTCAGAAGCACATACTCATTACACAGCCCCAGGACACATTATTAATATTGAACACGAACACACTAATACCCAATACGTGTTAATCAACGTAGAAATAATCGCAGCCATTGTAACACATGTTTGGGCCGAACCAATTTAATTGTAATTTAAATATCGCCGAAATGAACCGATCAACGGCTCTCATATGGAATACTAATAAGTTATAATGTCGGGGGTATTTTCGCTTATTAGTTTTGATTGCGAGTGTACCTGCTAATTAAATTTTCCTTATCAACGAAGGTGATGAACATACATATACATAGTTAAGAACTATCCTAGAGTCAGAGAGACTATTTTTTATTCGTTCATCAGAAGTTGTTTCTTCGGGACGTGGAAAAATCCACGGGCGAATTTTAGTATTCATATTTATATCTCCTGCCTCTTATTACAAAGTTACTCAGGTTCTAAACCTACATTTTAATCTATGCAAAGATTTTTTATTTTATTGTATTACTTTAGTAGCTAATTTAATGCAATTTATTTTAGCTACAATTTCATAATTTCTTGCAATCAATTAGACATAAAAAAAACATCGTCTTTGGATTCAGTTACTGCGCGCTAACTAAAATTTACCTAGAAATAGACCCACCTGCACATTTTCCATTAAAGTCTTATTAAGCTTAAGTCAGAGTAACTCTTACCAAAGGTAACCAATACCACAAAACAATCTTAAACAAACAAAAATAAGCGCTATAATGTAAACCATAGTTCCTCGTTTCCAGGAAATACTAAGATATTATTCGTAGTAAGAGATTCTCGCCGCGTCTGCTCTCCACAATCTTTCATTATCCAGGCATTATTGTAGCTTTGCTGAAATTATTCCTAGACTAATGGCCTTGTTTTGTTGCTCAGTGCACTCGTAAAAGTGCAAGGCGTGTTTTATTAAAATTTTAATAATGGTTTATGATATTCTGTTTGATTAAGACTAGTAATGGTTTTAATTCAAAGAAGGATCTAGAAGGAACATCACTTTTATTTTTTCTATCATCAATCTGATAATACAAATTACCTACTGGTCAGGTTTTAAGCCCTCAATGAAAGAAAGTGAACTGCTGAACTTTAGGACCAAATCATTCATCAATCTTTCGATTCTTCAAACTCAATAAAAGGACGTGGATTTTGAAAAAATTGCATTTCCAAAGAATAAAACTTTTCTACAGTCTTTTTACATTTTCACGGTCCACCAAAAAGTATTCCACGTAAGATAAACAAATGAATATCAAAAATACAAGTGCTGGCAAATAAAATGGGCACAGTCAATATTTTGGGCCACAAGAATCACAGCTGCATTCAAAAATATCAGCATCCAATCTGAGTTGAGAGCAAACGGCGTATTTTTCGATAAATAAATATTATAGGAATGGGGAATCGTTGAAGAGTATGAAATATTTTTCATTTAATTTTTTGTATATTTTGTGTATGAGGGCGTAGTACAGAAAATAATAAAAGTAATTTACATGAGTTAGTTGTTCTCAATGCATATACCAAACAGGACAAGATCCTATGTGAAAACTTGTTCCGTGTTAAAATGTTTTATTAGATAATTCGCCCATCAATATACTCAAAAATAATCTAATGCATTTAAAAATCAAATCATTATTATACCAGCGTTTTAAAGTTTCTTTTTTGTCTTATTAACCACACAATTATGCATAGAGTTGAACTTAGCGACCTTCGAAACTTTTTTCTCACCAATAAACAAATCGAGTGAACTGAAATGAAATAATAAAAAAATAAATTAACAAATAAACTTTTCTTTTTCTCAAGTTTCTAAGTAGTACTAACTTTAATTATATTATTAAGTTTTCGCTTTTTCGTCGCATTCTTTAAAAACATCACAATAAACTCCAACATAAATTAAATTATATTTTTGAAAAGTAATTGGTGTGGAAAACTTGAAAAAGTTATGAGTACTACTATAAAATAAGATCTTAACTTAATAATAAGGCGCTAGAAGTTGTAAGTTTTCGTGAAACAAAATAATTTAAATTTCATTAACCTTAGAAGTGCGAGTCACCTTTATTAATATTAGAGTTATTTTGCTAGATTCTATTAAATTTTTCTATGATTTTTAATCATACAATCTTTTACATATAAAAAAATTGAGTTTGAGTGTGCGACTTCCAACTTTACCATAATTTTTCACGCCAAAATAAAAACTCAAACATCTTAAAATATTTTGTCAATATATTTCGCAGGCGCTATCGAAAACGGGCCGGCTCCCTCTATCAAATCTTGCCATACAAAAGTGCATCGAGGCGTTTCCCTCTGCAATTGCAGGCACGGCAGACATCGGCAGGTGGGGGCATTACGGCAAAACATTTTTATCTCCTTTCAATTTCCGTACAAGATATCTACAAAGATTAAACGCCGTATCGAACTATCTGGAACTTCGATTAAAATCGCTAGCTTGGAAAAGCTTGGAAACGGACAAACTTCCCCCTTGTAAATATATTTATTTTTGCTGAGTTGCATCTTGGACGGAGTTTCTAGTTTCAACTTAATACGAACGTGGGGATATTAAAACAATTTTCAAGATGTTTGGGATGCATGTCTAGGAGACGGAATGTTCGGAGACTTGATACGATCGCTCACAAGATGAAGTTTTGTTCTATACTGGATGCTGGTTGAAAGATCGAAATAGTTTTGTTTGATAGCAACGCGGACTTTTCCATTTTATATGCCTGAAAGGTTTAATCAATGTTCAATAAAGATTAAACTTTACAGAGAAAAGGTCTGCCTGCCCCATTAAAGGTTTGTTATTTTGGGTTATGGAGATATAATTTGTAGCACGCGTAAAGTATACATCAACTACGCAAGCAAATACACATTCTACCATCATCTCTTTTTAAGTTCGACATGCAAACAGAAAATGTACATACGAGTTCATAAAGTCTGCCAAACTGAGTCCAACAAAATACGCGAGGGTCTTTCAGTAAAGCTCTAACATTCTTAACTTGAAACATTTTTAAAATAAGCACAGAATTGTATCAAATAGACCGTCAGTAAGGGCCGTTGAATTTTATCACAGATCTCATCACATACCATACAATTTTATTATACCTTCTCTGAGCGTGTTAAGTCCTCAAATATCTTGATTTTCTTAATGGTTTCTTAAATGCTACACATTATCCTCACTTATCTTTATGTATTTTATACAGTATCAACGTATTTTATAAACATGTTGTGGCTTTTGGATGCGCTCGTGCTGCGGAGTTAATTTATCCTGTAACAACACAAGATGATTATGAAGGTGTGTTTTTAGAAGATATTGGGTTCAGCGATTTAGCCATAAACCCAAAGAAAATCTTGCAGTAATCTTAATTGGATACTACCTACTTGTAAATATTAAAAGTGTATATCTCAAACGTTTTACGTCTATCTTTGCGAAACCCAAAGCCGAAGGGTCAACTAGCTAAAATAACTCTATACAATCATAAAATTAAGTTGAACGGGGCCTTTTTACCCGACTGCCCACAGCCAGGAGGGTAATGTTTTTGTTTCTTGAAGGTCTCTTAAAAATACTTACAAAGTCTAGGTCTAGATCTAGGTAATGTTATGGTTAATTCCTTGCATAATCGACATTAAAATGCCCATTTAACTCAATATATAATTTCGTCACACATATTACAAACAACGTCTAAACATGAACATAATATCATAATCCACGAACATTATAATACAAGATTGTATCTCCTAATACAATTTGATAGTGCTGTACCTAGCACATAGTCGTAACCTATTTAGCCGGTATTGTAAGCGGGTTTGCTAGTGTTGTACTCAATTTAATTAATGAGTGCAGTCCTGAATTGGAATAGAGTTTGTCGCTAAACTACTTACGATGGAGATTGCAGTTATTGTCAGTGGGAATGTAATTAAGGAGGTTGTTTCAGACGTGTTCATTGTGCTACTTTACTGAGACAAAGACGATACGATTTAGGTTCGGCTGTCACGTAGAGAAACTTACAGCGCTTTCACTTGCACACTAGCTGATTTTTTTTGCGAAGTAAATCAAAGCGGCAAAACTTTGTCGTTCGGTTTTAGACGTTATCTACTGCTAACCAAAGATGGGTTGCTTGATTTGAATTTAACTACAAATTAACCTTAACCGGCCATGAAATGTCCGCCAATTGGTAAAATTTTTGACGTGACAGCTGTTTGACCAATGGGCGGCCATAACATGGCCGCTTAAGATTAGGTTATAGTTACGGGTAAATCGGGAAACCCAACCTTAGTAGTTGTCAATTGTTTGCTAGTACGGTTTTCGTCAGTTATTTACTTCGTATGAGTATACGAACGACACATGTATGGGTGCGCCCCAAACATGTGTCGTTTGTATACTCAAAGCCGACCAATGTCGCTCAGAAAAACTGAATGGAGAATTCGCTGGTGTGAAAACGCTGTTTGAGAATACTGTTCTGTTCAGGTTCATTGTAAATAGAGTACTGGCTTTTGTTTGTCTCTTTTCCCAAAACTGATGCAGGATACAAATGAACTAAGATAATGTCGAGAAGGAAATTTTCTTGTCTAAAGTGTGATTGACGATAATTAAATAGAAAGTTTTAAGCATTTAGGCCACAATGGCTTATTATACTTTCCTTCCTTAAAAAAATTGTTTCTTGTTTTTGGTTCTACAAATGTAATATCCTACAGCACACTAATCGTCAGCAATACTTGAATTGTTACTTATTCTGAAGAGATAAGACATTTGCACATACAGTCATCAGTTCAATATATCTACAGTACTAACAGATAAGATAAGAAAAACAATAACAAAACTCCTAAACAGTTAATAAGGACATAAAGAGGAAGGAAGGACCATCTGAAAGTTCCATATTATCTCCGTTCAAACTGAAGGTACTGGAAATCGAATTCAGATATTATTATGTTTATTCGACTATGGTCCCTTTATTTTATTGAGCGGAATGGTTAACGCGATTTGGACGCAGAGCAACGTGAATTTCTTTTTCAATTGTTTTCCGCGGAGAAATTGAAAAGGTTTTACCGAAATAATTGATAGATTTATTTATGAGTAAGATGGGACTTACACGGTGTTCATGCAAAATAACTTTTGTCTTCAATGAAATTGTTTGTTGTTTTGTTTTTTGTTATCTTTAACACTTCAAAGGAGTTGTTTTAAATAAAATGTGGGTGGATGTCTGCTGACGTTAGGTTTTTTTGTTTGAGTTTCTTTTTGCCCTTTCTTTTGTTTTTATACTTCTTATTATCTGTGCAAATTCTTTTCTTTATGTGTTTCAGACAGGTAGGTATATTGTTTTTATAATTTAGGCCCGTATTAATAAACCGATATCAGCCTAAGATTGAGATCTTAAGAGCCTGTTTGAGATTCCGACACATTAATAAACAAAACCTAAGATGTGGTTTAAGACTTTGTCATCACCTGAGATCGTGTTGTTTAATAAACAGTACTCGGGTTTCAAGAGCGGTATTAAGATGGTTTTCAAGATCATGATAGTTGAGTACAGTCGACCCCGGACTTAAGATCGTAAACTTGTATCTATTTCGCGGGAAAAATTGGATGTTGAAAATATTATTTCCGAAATCAACTATTACGATGAAGTCGACTACCATGGTGATATTCTATGGCCTTTTCACAATCGATTACCTGAAGTCTGAAGTTTACACAGATAAGGGACGCGACAAATTATTTATCTTTTATCTTTTATCTTTTATCTTTTATCTTTTA
>NWSH02000008.1:14495121-14509889 GCA_002382865.2 Heliothis virescens | reverse complement strand
ATTACCTACTAAACACAATGAACAAAAGATCTAATAGTTCGTTCACTGTGACGTAACAAGTCTTAAGATCAGGATTTCATTGAGTGTCAAATTACGAATCTTGAGAGCTTGATCCAAACCGCGGCATCATCTGAGATGCTGTTGATATAGGTTTATTAATTAGCGTCGATATTAAGATCCTGATCGCATCTTGAGAACTTATCAACTGATACAGCTCTTGAGATCACGATTGAGACCGATTTATTAATACGGGCCCTAGTGTCCAAACACTATAAAAACTATAAAAAAAAAACTTAAATCATTTCGTTAGTCGTTCTTATTTGTTGACTAGCTTCTGCCAGCGGCTTCACCCGCGTCCCGTGGGAACTGCTCGGCGCACCCGGATAAAAAGTAACCTATAGCCTTCCTCGATAAATAACCAACACTGAAATGATAAATTAATATGTTACAAACTAGGAGAGCCTACGGCCAGCTGAGCATCATGCTTAAAATATGCAGAGGAATAACAGATTCCTCCGATCTTCACAATGAGTTGATTCGTCTTTACGTCCCTAGTAGCTATCTTCGCGGTAGAAAACATCGTCTACTAGCCGTACCTACAAGTCGCACAGTGGCCCGCGCCTCATCCCCAGTTCCTCGCGTTCTGACTGCGCTTAACGACCTCACGGAAGCCAACCCGAACTGTGATTTATTTGCAGATAATTTAAAGAATGTAATGTGTGTTTGCCTCACCTTTTGCGAGGGCAGAATGGTTTGATGTACATTTTCTGTTATAAAAATTTTATGTTATTGTTTTATTTTGTTTATTGTGATTTTTATATTGATTTTTATTTTATTTTTATAATTCCTAACTCTAGTTTCTATGCTAATGTAATTGGTGTATGTAACTGTTTTAGCATAAATAAATAAATAAATAAATGATTTTTTCAAATCGTACCAGTAGTTCCTGAGATTAGCGCGTTCAAACAAACAATCAAACAAGTAAACTTTTCAGCTTTATAATATTGGTATAGATTTGCCTGATTTATTTATGTTATTTTCCTAAACAATAATTAATTGTAAAATACGTTAAATAGTATTCAAAAAGTGCCGATTTAAAGTGACATGTCAATTTAGTTACCGTCTTAGAAAGCTATTAACGAGTTGAAAACACTGAATCGATCTCTCAAATTGATTGTAAAACTTTCTGGACGACTTGACAGATTCAATTTCCTTAAATTCTCGAGGGAGCCAAAATTTCTAATGAAATAAATAACATTTACCTACTGGTTCGTCTAGTGAGGGGGAGCGTTATAATGGCTGGGTTACAGATTTTAAGTTCAACATTTTTTTTAAGTATTGTTGCTGTTCTGTTTCACGTTAGCGGTGAGTTTCGGGTGGCTCATCGTTTCGTAAGAGACGACAGGCCCGTGTCGGTGGTGCGCTTTGTTCCACGCGCTCCTCAGATAGTGTCAGCATTCCCCTGCGGGGCCCATTAGGGCCAGACCCTATCGGGGCTGCGGATTGATCGAAAGAGTTACCGCGGCCCTGGCACACAAAGGGCTCCCGAAGGACGGTGGGTTTTAGTCAATAAAAGTCTGACACTCCCTTCCGCTGTCCACCGGGGGGGTTCCTACTGATGATTTCCCATCGATAAAAAAAGGTAACTTTAGCTAGTCACATCCACATTTTTTTTAATCTCTCGCCACTTTTCTCCTCTCTTTCTTTTTTCCTTCTAGATAAATCCATTCTATTTCTCTTTTTGTCCATGTATTGTCCTACCAAGTTCAATTTGAGTGATCTTATTCTACGTTTTTTTCATGTCTCAAATTGGTCTACTTCCTAATATTATTGTTGCTTATCTATCTATCATTTTTCTCTGACATATTGCGATTTTTTTCTATCTTCGTTTAACAATGACTATGTTTAACAGCCGTATGTAAATATTTTACCAACACAACAACCAATTCAAAAAAACACTTTTTATCCCAAACGCCACAATACAAGAACAAGGGAAAGCTCAAAACAAAAGCCAATTTATCTTCGCAACGCACCCCTTTCGAGTTCAAGTTCAGGGGGTATTCATAATCTTAATAACCAAAGGTTTCACAGCATACAATGGCGCTTATACAAAACATTGCTTCAGCACACACACACACACACACACACACACGTAAACAGACTTACCCACACATTAAAAACCAGCTTCCACGTAGAGAACGAACTCACACATTGACAGAGTACGCGTATATTGAACTTCCACACATCTGTAAGTGTATGCTGACACGTCTTGCTTCAGTCAGATGGGTGAGTACGTGAAACGAAGCTTGTAAAGCCGATTTATCTTATGTCTGTCTGTCTTTCTGTCTGTACTTTCTGCAGTGAAGACTTGATTCTATTGTTTGAATGTTCACTGATTGCTTTTGTTCTACAGTGTAAACAGCAGAACTATTATGAATTTCGTAGTTTATTTTCGAGTTTCTAGCTCGTTAGATATTTGATGAAACGGTTGAAACATGCAAGATTTATCAATTCCTAGTTGGGTATATTAGATTGGTGATATTAGTAAGTGGGTTCCCCATACCTGTCCTAATCAATATTCAACCAATGTATTGTCATATTAGGCCACTGATAACTTGCCCAGAATTGGCAATTACACATATACACACACTAAACACTCTTAGATTGATAGAATTGGACTGACGTGGAGTAATCTGAGATGATTGCTTCCAACTGCTTATAGAAGCAAACACAGGTTTGTGCCTAGATATAGTGCTTGTAATCCCTAGCAGTACTATATTGATAGGAATTAATAACTAAGTGGCATGTGGTTTAATAAATTTTAGTAGTTTGGAAACTGAGGGTTTGGGTTTGTGTGGAATATGGAATATAATACTCGTACGTTTATTAGATTTATTGAAATCTTGCTATACTTGCTAAGTGAAACGGTTCGTCAACTAGTTCGTAAGTAAATATTCACCTAGAAGTATTCTTAGGATTTTGTGTACAAGATTTTAACATCTCCATGGCTCCAATAAAACGTTGCTAAAATAAAGAAAACGCACATTGATACGTTAGCAGTTCCCTTTTGCAAAAATATTTTAGTTTATAAATCACTGGTTTGCTAAATTAATTAAAGGCAGAAATGTTTTTTTTTATTAGTCCAGAACCCTATTTCCAAAATATTTATACCATACCATTCATAATAGATATTTACAATACCAAACAAAAGTTACAACACACAATGACTAAATCATTAGAGATAAATGCACTTAATTAACTGTAAACGCTTTACATTGACGATTTAATATCACTACGCACTAATAGCTCCATAGAAACCGTTCAATGTATAGTTAACAAGCTCCAAATCACGCGCCGCTTATTCCATACATTACTGCTTTTGTTTGTTGCTCAAATTGACAAATCTGATAACATCGCATTCAGTGAACTGACGAGGGCACGATGGGTCGTCATTTGTGGGGAATTATTTTATTCGACAACAAATTCGTAATTTAATGGTACCGGATTACGTGGGGTTCTGCGAAGTCAGGTACATTTGGGTCGATGGGAAAATGGAACTACGTAACTTTATATGGTAAAAGTTGTTTATGAAGGCAGAAAAAATGCATCTGGCCTGAGTGAAAATATCTCTCTTTTTTATAAAGCGTCGAAGTGACTTGAAAATGCAAGAACTTTACCTATTTTGAGATAATTATACGATAAATAATTATAATATCTACTCTATCATCTATTTAATTGACTACCTTTTCTGAAAATTTGGCAAAATGACTGTGATGTTCATTAAAGCTGGATTTCAGAGATTAAAAGACATAATTTATATGAAGCTTATGTCTTAATTCAATCTTTAATCCTAAAAGAACTGATAGATAAGTAGGTAACAGAAATCGGTCATATAATTTCTAGTAACTTTCTTGAAACATCTGCCAATCAAAAACCACCTCTATTCCCTACACATAAAGCCTAAAATCAGTCAGTACCAGACTACAGCTGCACATCGAGGTATCAGTCTTAATCAGTGCACGATCTGCCACCACTTGACTGGATGCTGCAGATAGAACACAATAGAAGGTTATTCTTACCCTCAATCGATACTGCATTTGCATACTGAGGGGAAACTGGGTTTAGTGAGGATGTTAGATTTTAGGTAAAGCTACATAATATTTAGCGTCTTGTGAATTTACATGTGGCTGAGTAAGGTGGATTTTGTATTTCTTTTTAGTGTTGAATATGATGACAAAGGTATTAGGTTTCGTTGTTTTGAGTTTGTTTGCTTGAACGCGCTAATCTCAGGAACTACTGGTCCGATTTAAAAAATTGTTTCAGTGTTAAATAGCCCATTTATCGAGGAAGGCTATACCTATTTATCCGGGTGCGCGGAGTAGTTTCTATGGGATGTGGGTGAAACCGCACGCGGAAGCCAGTCTGATATCAAAATTATGGTCTCTGAAATTAGAAGAATTATACTTCGCTTAAAGAAATAGCTAAGAATAAACTTAATCATAATTGTCTTACTTAACTTACAAAAGGTTCACTTTCAGACCTTTTTTAAAGTCACAAAACCCAAGGCTGCCATACGTGTAAAAAAATAAAACCTTCACACCAAACCCGCCTTCCGTCTGACATTAAAGGCACAAAAAGCATAAAAGTGAAAGCGGAAAGACGATAATGAGTAAAACCGAAATAAAAATAAATAAAGCAAGCGTGAGAGTAAAATAATAAGCTCATCCGGTCTGTACCCAAAAATTCTCTTTAACACCATAAAGTGAAAAGATAATGTGAGCTTTGTTCACTTTTTGCTGCAAACTAGAACATTGCAAATAGAGTTTATTCTTTACACTATGTTTTGAAAAAACGCAAATTCCTTCAAAAGTTTATCTCATAACACAGCTTGTGTATGTAGTGGGTAAACTCTAAAAGTACTGATTCTTCAACTAAATAACCTTATTTATACACAATGGGTACTTAATCACGATGTATTACTAAAATTCTACCAAAACGTCGAAAGTTTAAAACCCCTGTTTTATTGACTAGGGAATAAATTATTTTAATTTTTATTTAACAGAATAATCAGTAAGAAAATCACACAACGCAAATCAAAAAGATTTCGATAAATCACTACAAAATCTAGCTTACTTTATTAAAACGTAACTGAACAAAATAAAGCAAACCTTACAATAATAATACACGAGATCATTTGCAAGCCAACGCTTAAATATAATATTAATGAAGGCAATAAATCGTATTAAGTGTTAAAAACATACGATTTTCGCGCGATTGTGCGAACATACAAATTAAACTGAATGCATTCATATATATTCAAAGTGTGTCCAAAGGAAATAATTATTATAAACTTGTATTTGGGGTATTAAAATCCCCAAACATGAACAATTATTTGAGAAAGTCGGAAATGTGGCCGCGGCCGCCAAAATCTATCTGATCGTTTCTGTCCACCGCAATCTTGCCAAGGGGCAAGAGGCAGGGTCATAGGTTCATAATCTTTGCTCTGGTATAAGGAGCTTAGGTATTTAGTCCTTTCATTTAAAACACTGATACTCCAGCTGCAGTCCAGCGCTTAATCTCTCTCTGGTCGTGTCGGATTGCCGTCCCATCGGGTTATGAGAGTGAGGGTTATGTCTGCGCAAATGTTTGTGCACTATAACAGGTCCTGCGCAGCTGGCTGATCTCCTTATATGAGAACAGCCTCCGTGGCCGACAATCGGCTAGGACGCCATCGCTCAGCTGCATTCAGAAACAAATAGTCCTGCACATGGCTAGATAAATAACAATTTACCTAAAAACCGGCCAAGTGCGAGTCGGACTCGCACACGAAGGGTTCCGTTCCAATATCTATGAAAAATAAACGTACTTATTACCTACAATTAGCCAAAACACAAATATATGAATAACAAAGTTATAATTTGCGGTTACTGAAAAAGAGCTATATCTCAAAAACCACTAACTGTATCTTGTTCAAACCAATTTTGGTTAGTAGTTTTTATTGAGATCTATAACATATATTTTTTTCGGATTTTTCACTCGCCCTTTACTTTGCCCAGCGACTAAGCATTGCCATTCAACGTGCAATCGCCCAGCCTATTGGGTACACTACCGTTGACAGCGATGAGGATCAAATTTTTTGATGCGCTTTTTAATAGTTCTTAGGTTAAGTTTTTTTTTTGTTAATAGAATAAGGTGATTGTAAATATATGAAATAAAGTATTCTTTGGTAGTTTAGAAATTACAGGGGGGGACACACATTTTGGCACTTTGGGAATGTCTTACTCTAAAATGATTGACCTTAGGAAAAAATGGTTTTAGAAACCTCAATCTCATTTTAAAGACCTATCTTATAGACACCCCACAAGTATAGGATTAGATGAAAATTTTTTTTTAGTTTCAGTTCCATGTATGGGGACCCCCCTCTAAATTATTATTTTTTTATTTTTTCATAAGAATCGTAAAGCGGTCAATGAAATACATCTACCTACAAGTTTTAACTGTGTAGTCCTAATAGTTTCGGAATAAAGTGGGCTGTGACATACGGACAGACGACGGCAGACAGACAGAAGACAGACAGACAGACAGACAGACAGACAGACAGACATGACGAATCTATAAGGGTTCCGTTTTTTGCCATTCGGCTACGGAACCCTAATAAAAAGCACTGACTGTGTCTTTAAGTCCAAGCAAATTTCATACCCATATTAATATGGTAAGCGGTTTACTTTGAAAGCGTAACAGACAGGCAAAGGTACTATCGAATCTATTAGTAATTCTGATTTGTGTTGATTTAATGCTAAGGTAACCAAACAGAATTATATGTTGCCAATTTTGGGTTTGTCATTCTGAGATATAAAGTGTAGCTGAAAAGCCGCTTACGATAAGTATGAGTAGTTCTGAGAGTTGGTAAATATTACTTGGAAAGACTACATAATATTACATAACCACGATCATATATTGTCTCCGTACCGTTGTCTTTTTACGGACCCAAAAACAGACCTTCCATATTTATGACGTCATCCGCCGTCCTATATAGCTCTTTATATACAACCCTCACTAGTGCCCACTGCCCATGCCTCATTAACGAGTCCGTTGGACCTGACATTCGCACACCACTTTCAAATTAAAACGATATTCCAAAAGTCGATTTCACGAAAATTAAATACAAGACCTTTTTTCGCAAATTAATTTCTTTTCATCTAAGGGTCACAATTCTTGTTAAAATAAAACCGTGGGAGAGGGTCCTTGGATTAACAATAAAGATTAGGCCGCATAAATGAAATTTAAACAAAAGGTGTCGTTTGACGGTCTCCCACGCCGCAGATAAAAAATATGAATAAATTGCCCAGTTAATAGTGTTGCAAGGATCACTTGAGAGCCCTTTTGTGTTAGGGTTGCAAATTGCTGGAGCGAGTAAATACTACGCTAAAATATTACTGCCTAGAAAGATAAACGTTCAAAATTACTGAACACTAAGTTGTAATTAAATTAATTAATGGACTCTCTAAAATGTTTTCATAATTTTACATTATCTCAGTTTTTTGAAATCTAAACACAAGTACATTAAATTGGCAACCTTAGCTTATTAGATTCAGATTTTAGCTAAGCTCATAACTACCTAAGTTTGTTATTTTATTATCAAAAACATCTGCGGTTAATTGAAAAATCCAATTATAAAAAATAAACTTTTTTTTAATCCTGCGAACAATTTTATATGAACCCATTCAAATTAAAATTTCAGAATAACTAAAAACTGAACAAAGTTAAAGGCTTTCATTCAATCGAATAATTTATTTAAGTATTCCAATATGGCGAACATTATCATACTTTCTGGAGGGTTCTAAGGCCGCTTGCAAACTTTAATTTCGAACAAAGCGCATAAAACAATCAACAAACGGCGCATCAGGATCGTTTGTAAGCCGTTTTATTATAATGTACGGCTGAAACAGAATGGAAATAATCAGAAGTTTTAATAACCTTTGTTCGGAGAAGCGGTATTATTTTAGAACAGGGTTGACAAATGTACAAAAAATACCTTGACAGAATTTCATTTTAAATGAATTTAACAAGTATTGCTTAGCTTAAAAATAAATTATTAGAAAATCTAAGGCAAAACCCACTCTAAAAGTTAATTCGTAACGTTTTATCTAAACATAATTTATAACGACTTAATAAATTAACAATTTAAAACACTCCTAGCTCTTGTTTTATAGTTGAAAGACTAGGCTAAAACAATGGTCGTCTAAAGTTAAAAAGTGAACATAGAAAGGTTTGCCACCCCTGATCTGAAAGCTCCGTTGGCAAACACTACGAAATTGAAATTGCAAGTCTCTGGCTGACCTTCTTTGTAAATAATTATAAATTGCTAGCTGTTACCCGCGATTTCACCCGCGTTTCGGATTTTTCTCATGCCTAGAATAAATTTAGCCTGTTACTCGAGGATAGTCCAGCTTCCCAATAGTGAAAGAAAATAAATCAGTTCAGTAGTTTATGAGCCTTTAAAGTACTAACAAACAGTACAGCCTAAACAAGTACCGCGACTCCGCTCGCATCTTTAAAATACGGATACATTTCTTTTCATTTTTGGTAGGTACTGCATAGTACATAAAAATACATAATTTTTCTTTTAAAAATAAGTAAGAATTACACAAGAATCGAATCTTGAAAATTGTCTTGAGCGTGCTCCTAAGACATCAAAATGTACCTATTATTTCATTATACAGTTCGACCACACAGACTAACTTTTACACTTCTGTTATTAGTTAGAATACCTTTTGTCCAATCGAATTATGTATTATTATATTCTAGCCAATGATTTTCAGAGATCCATTAAAATTTTGGTAGGTATCGAACAAATTTTATTGAAAACTTAAGCCAGAATAAAAAAATTCTCTCTGTTAAAGGATATTCTCCGTGTGAGGCCTGTCCCCAGCAGTGGGACGATAAAAAGGCTAATAAAAAAAGAAAAAAAAAGGTTGTAGAATTGTGTGTGACGGATTATTAAAAGTTACTATATGTAAGAGTTTAATTAGGTGATAGAAAATGTCTATGAACTACATAGTATTTGATTAATTTTGTTTGATTTAAAAGTCACGGAACGTCTGCCATTTAAAAACAGCATAACTACGTATTTACAGTCACAGATAATCTGTACCAAGTTTTCTAAATATTGAGTAAAACTCCTTGAAACGTCAGTAAAAGTAAAGTTCTTACTTACTAAAAAAACTAGTAAGTAAAATATATTTTGTTAAAAAAATATTCTTAGATACCATACTTAATTATAATGGTACACAGGTAAACCAATTGGTACGGCATTACAGGTGTCTAATCAATTTAATATGAGCAAATCCCGTGTTAGCATAACTGATTGCCTATTGTTATTTAGGCCAATCATCTCAGCTAACCTGAGATTTATTAATCATAGCCTTGATTTAGCTTCCCGAGAATGGACACAATATCGTCTCAAATTATTGTCTAGAGTTACCTTTTGCAAACGTTTTTAGAACAATTCGTTACTCTTATTAAATGCCTTTTCTATACTATCTATACTAATACAATAATGGGGAAACATTTTTTGTTTGTTTGTAAAAGGCTCCGAAATTACTCAACCAATTTGAAAAAATCTTTCACTGTTGGAAAGTTACGTCATCCTCAAATAACATAGGCTACATTTATTTGGGTACTTTTATTTATTTATTTGGGACAAAAAACAGTTACATGTTAAAATTTAAAAGGTATGTGTAACAAAACAAGTAGGTGAACATATAACCCACACCATTGTCTAGTAATTCCCACGGGTCACGAGTGAAACCGCGGTAAGACAGCTAGTAAAGTCTAAAATTATAAGTTGACCTAAAAATTAAATAAACAAAAAGCGTGACAGTTATTTTCGTTTATTATTTTAAGTTGAAAATTAAATTACTCAGAACTAGGTGTTAGTACGTTTAATTTAGTCGCTCTGTGAGTAATTTGGTTTAACGTTTTCATAAACTCTTGTAAAACCACATTGGATTATTCATAAAATTTAGATTTGTTCACAAATTCTAAGTTTTGATTTAAAGTTTAAATTTTTGTTTCATTTCAACGGGTTTATATTATTTACCTAATACTAGCCTCTGCCACCGGTTTCACCCACGTCCCGTGGAAACTACTCGGCGCACCCGGATAAAGAGTAGCTTTCCTATAGCCTTCCTTGATAAATGGGCTATCTAACACCGAAAGAATTATTCAAATCGGATCAGTAGTTCCTGAGATTAGTGCGTTCAAACAAACAAACAAACACTTCAGCTTTATAATATTAAGTATAGATTATGTTGCGTACTTTTATATAAGGTAGTTAAAACCTGATTTACTTTTGAAGAGCTTTTGCCATCAAACAAATACTACTATTAAACAACCACGTGTGTGTATATAGGCCGAATATAACGATCTGTCATATAACTTGCTATTTAGACACTATTGACCATTTTCACAGGTTCCAGACAAAGTTCTAGATAGCTGAAATACCATGCCAGTTACCAAAATTAAAAACATATCTATGGCACTATCTGTTACATAGCTATCTTAAACTTTATCTGGAACCGGTGAAACTCCCTGTAAATATTATGAAAATAGTCTATTCAAGATTTTAGCAATTTTCACGACATTTTTACCTTTTTCCTAGGCTAACTTGTCAATATTTTCTTGTTCCTACTTATTTTTTATCAGAAGGCTTTATTTCCAGTCAGTTATCCAGGTAAAGGGTCAGGCTGTAGTTAAAGGTCGCCACGCGTGACGATTTAAGCTTATTATCCAGTTTTACCGTCTTGCTTCCTCACAAATGTCGTGTGTAATGGCCTAAAACCCTAAATGTGTGGCTAGGAAAACCGAGGGAACTACTACCTATTACTAACTATAACTTTTTTTTGATAAACGGGTTATTGCAGTAAAGTATAGTTCCCAAAATTAGCGCGTTCAAGTTTATCAAACAACCAACTCTTTGACTTTATGATACTAGTTAAGATTTCTCCACATATCAATCAACTAGCTTCTGCCAGCGGTTTCACCCGCGTCCCGTGGGAACTACTCGGTGCACCCAGATAAAAAGTAGCCTTTAGCTTTCCTCGATAAATGGGCTATCTAATGCTGAAAGAATTTTCCAAATCGGACATGTAGTTTCTGAGATTAGCGCGTTCAAACAAACAAACAAACTCTTCAGCTTTATTTATAAGTATAGATTAATCTAATAACTCATGATATATTATACTTCACCATACCAGCATGGCTGTACTTCCCCGCTGTTTCCATAGCCCTCATCACGTGTCGATCCGGTGCACATTCATTAGCTGGATTGGTCAGCGCTTAACGGTTATGTGTCCTGACCCACGTTGTCATGGTGATGCGAGCTTATGAGCACGACTAATATGTAGCTTTATCTGAAAACGTATTGCCTCAATACTAGTTACATGAAATACACACTGGGTACTTATTGTACGGAGCCATGTACTGTTGACGTGCTTCGATGTTTTGTCAGTGTAAATGGGAATTGCATGTATTTAGGTTGTAACTTTTCAAGGTATCTCCTATGTTAAGATTCTCCATAAATAAACTCAAAGAAAAATGACACACCGCCTATGATTTTTTTACTTAAATGGTTGAGAACATCTTGCCGGAACTGGAACTAGAACCACATGAGTAGAAAAACGGAACAGAGACTAAGCTTCAAACAACCGCGCGAATCGATTGCACTACTACAAGTACGCGAGGCATGTGTGTGTGACCACTGGCCGCTTGTCGCGTACGCAGCGATTCTGGGAAAAGACCGGTTTGCGCTTGCACAGGCAGTTGACAATCTCAGGGTCGGTGCGATGCACGTTATCTGTTTTTTTAGTTGCAAGTTTGAATATTTTAATACTAAACGTAATATTTTGTTAAAAATGGTGGTTTATTGTACTGTGTGTATGAATAACACTAGAAAACTAAAAATATATCATACTTCAACTATCCCAAGGAGTACGATAGGTGAGTAAATATTTTGATTATTACTTTTTCAAGTACCCACTTGCGTTTATTTTATTACTTAGGTCCTTTTTAACAAGAAGAGAATTGTACACGGATTGTTTTTACCTTTCATTATTATGACAAGTTTAGCATTTTTAAGCATGTATGTATTGTAAGACAGTGTGAACATACCTACCTACTACAACCTAACCCACCCAGGTTGGGTTAAGTTTAAGTATTGTAAGTAAAGATTAGAACTTATTCCCGACGTCTGATTAAGCTGAATTTTCTATACCTGCGTCTTTTAACCGACTTCAAAAAAAGGAGGAGGTTCAATCCGACTGCTTTTTATGTTTGTTGCGTTATAACTTTTAACAAAACTATTTAACAAATGTTTTGTTTAATAACCTATTGTGACAACCCTACCAAAATAGGTAACAATTTTGCACGTTCTTAAGAAGCTTAGTCTCTGTTCCGTTTTTCTACTCATGTGCTAGAACTGGATTTGGAACTGAAGTTGGTTTTAAACCGATGCCTTTTTACCATTTTTAAGAGTCGTCCTATATTCTCAGAATTTTCGTCAACGGATACTACATAAATTGGTTCATTGGGACTTTGAATTGTGTTAAAATTAACTAAGCGTATTCTAGAAAATACGTATACATGACTTTATTTAAGAAGTCGGTTATTCAATGCTACTACTATTAAACAAAACAATTCAACAATAACTTATTCTACAACAATGTAAGATAAAGCACACCAAGTACTAAGCTCAAAAACATCTGTAGATATCCAATCATGTTACTCAAGCGAAAACCAAGTAATCCCTTAATGCAATATTTTATGTAATCTATCCCAGAGTCCAATATTTGTTTCTACCAAGTTTGTTCTTACTCCGCAGTCAGTACATAGTAAATACATAAATGTATGAAAGGAGGAACGTTTCACTAATGTGCTTAGTAAATTGAATTTCTTAATTAAAATTTAAGTTGTCGTGTTTGACTGTACTGTTTGATATCACTTTGTGTTTTAACTGAAGAGTTTTAGAATAATTTACGTGTAACCAGAAATTACGTTTTTTCCCGTTCCCGTGGGAATTTTGGGAAATCCTTTCTTATATCGCGTGAAAGTCTTATGTTGAGCCTCTGTGCAAAATTGCAGCTTTATACGAGTACGTTCACGGGTTAGGGCCTGCGTTGATGAATCAGTGAATGAGTCAGGACTTGTACTTGGATGACTTTTACATTGTATAGATTTTAAGGATATTTTGTGTTTGATACGGAATGACATTTTATACCCGTGTTAACCGAGATGCACAAACAAATTAACGCATAATTCCAGGTCGTAACAAATTCTGCATCTTTTGGGAAAGGGTTAAAAAAGTTAGAAAAATTACAACAACTCTTTAGCCCTAGGTGTCAGATTATCTGGCCTGAGAAAGTCAGATGCAGACACTCTTCAACTGAATTGAACCTCAACGTCTATCCATTCATTTATCGAATGAGAATGATTTTTGCCACAATTTGAAATATCTTAATAGAATTTTCACGTTTAATGATGCGAAAACCTAAATTTTTAGGTTTTATTCGCATTACTCAGTCTTTGAATTGATAAAGTCTAATCTTGATTCATGGTTCGTCGCTTCAGCCTACATTTTAACTTAATAACGGGTATTATTTTATTTTCAGTTTAAAAAAGAAAAATCATAACACCCACTGGCATAAACCTACTTATCATTGAACGGTACTTTAAAATTGTAATCTATACATATAATAAAATCGTAGAGACGTCAAAACTGTATATTGAATATTTTTTTAAAAGAATACTTGAGGCGTGATCTGTAGTCGATACTGAACCCAAAAATATAGTTTTTAGAATTTTTGTCTGTTTGTCTGTTTGTCTGTATCTATGTCCGGGATAAACTCAGAAAGTACTGCATGGATCTACTTGAAATTTTGCATGAATATTGCTTAGAGGTCTGGTCAGGACATAGGCTACATATAATCACGCTATAACTTAAGGGGGACAAGCAGTGAAGCTTTATTTCTGTTTACCTTTCTGTACCCGCTTATGTTATAACTACACGTAACTGAATATTGCGTAGTTGTTTAGTATCCATTTATCATCAATCTTAAACAAAAAAATCACTGCTTATCTATACTTTGGAAGAGAAATTAAAATTTAAGAAAACTGTGCTCANGAGAAATTAAATTTTTAAGAAAACTGTGCTCAGCCAAGGTTAAGGCGGCTCCATCTATGATATGTAAATAACATCAAATTTGACAAAGCTGGCGGACTGGTAGCCAAATAATTGCCATTCAAATTCATAGATGGAGTTGTGCATTTTCTGCAACTGACCATATTGTAGTACAGCGGGTAATTTTTAATTACTATTTTCATATTGTTCATCAATTTGCAATCTTGATGTAAGGAAAATTTATAGTGTTTAGCCAAATTCGAAACGACTCCATCATAATCATTTTTCTAATATATTCACGTCAAGTTTGAGAATAAGCGGAACAATTCATGATCAATTACAATTTATAGATGGAGTTGTGATTTTTTTTCATAAACAAATCGGACTGGGGAATTGTTACTTTAGCTTATCTTCCAGAAATGTGGTGGTATAAACGCTACTTTGACTGTGAATAGGTACGTTTATGGCGTTTTTTTTTCTCAAACACATTTTAAAGGAATGTAAAAGATGTAACCCCTAATGATCCTAGAAACAGGCTCAGACTCAAACTCCAGACTGCAGTATGGCGAGCTTTCGCAATTTAATACCATGC
>NWSH02000008.1:14469624-14492202 GCA_002382865.2 Heliothis virescens | reverse complement strand
CATTCTCTTAAGTTTGGTCAGGAGGATATGAGTAAAAGTTGTCATTTTGTCCACTACAAAGCAGAAGCTTAAAATTAAAACCATGCAACTTCAGATAGGTACTTAAACTTTTTTATCCAGTATTTGATAAAAAACGTATGCTCATCAAGTCAAACTGACTTTTGACTTTGAGAACTACATAGACCTCCAGGGTGCCATGTAACGTGTTGCAATAGCCCAAGAGCTTGGGATCTTATAAATCCTACCTTCCCTGCAGGTATACGGTACATGCACAAATTGAATCAAGACGCCTTTTGTTACGTGTAATAGTTTGGTCGCGTGGACCTCTTCAACACATCTTTACCAACTCTTAGTGGTTGACACGGTCATCCACTTCTGTATAATTTGAGGATCAATAAGATTGCTTAAGTCAGTTATGGTCACTGTCCACGCTGTATGACTGGAGGAGACACTGCACTGGGGGGGAGTCTATTGTTGCGACAATTAGTCGCAGCCCAGCGCAGGGCACGCCCCATTAGTAGTGGTAAGTCCCCTCACCTTCCGTATCACGCAGGTCCATCCTCACCACACATGTTTTTTTCGGAACGTACCTACATCGGATGACAGCCCGATGGACAGGCCGGAGAACACGGTGGAGCACACGGTTGAAGGTGTGCCCTGCTTGGGAGAAGTACCGCCGTAGCGGCGGCAATCTCTAGCGCCCGGTCTACGCCATAGTCCGGAGTAAGAGGGAATGAGATGCCGTCGCCCCTTTCTACAAAGCAGTAATGCTAGAGAAGGAAGCGGAAGAGCGATTGAAAGTTCTCACCCCAAATACCAGCCACCGCGGTGCACGTGGAAGACGCCAGAGGCGCCGGGTGTCGAGTGACAACTGCCGGTTACCGTAGGTTTTGGGTTTATAGTGAGTTTTGGTGGCTCACAATCCTTACGTCTCTTAAAAGATGATAGGCCAGCGTTGTTAGCAACCCACGTGGTTTCACGCGCTCATCAAAGAGAGCCGGCAAATCCAGCAAGCTAGCTTTAAAGCCTGCTGCGGCTACGCGATCGTTCGAAAGAGTTACTGAGTTCTGGTACACAAAAGGCTGCAGAAAGAATATGGTGGGTTTTGGTCAGTAAAATTCTGACATTCCCTCACGCTGCACACATCTAGAGTGGGTCATTTTTGGTGATTTCCCACCAAAAATTAAGTTATAATTATTAAGCTCCTATAGCCCGCTGCCATTCCTTTTCTCCATCAAATCTTGAGCAGTCCTATGAGTAGCTGTGTGAGTGCTTAGAAGATCCGTGAAAAGTGTCTTCCCTGTACTGAAATTATACGCACGTACTCTTATCATCACCTGTATAGCATTTTCTTAACTATTATTATTGTTGTTTACTTTCCGTCTAACCGAATTTATGTGAGGACCAGTATTTTACTTGGAACGACTACCTATCTGGCTCATCGTCAAAGTTACCTGGGCACCGAGTTACTCTTTGTATGACAAACTTTTTTGGTTTCTGATGAAGTTTCTGGTGGCAGCAGAAGATGTTCCAATGACGGCTTTGGTCTTTGGACTATGGTATTTAATTCCCGCAGTTTCATGCCCCACTTATGAGAATTACTCCCGTACCCGGTTAAGTCACTTTCTATTGATATAATAACTTTTCAAGTCGGTTGATTAGTTTAAAAATTCCTACAGCGACACGAACTTTACTTCTATGTTATAGATAAATGGTCACACATCCACAACACAATCAGTCGGCCCGTCTGTTAGTAATCCGCTAGCTCCTCAATTTCTTGCATATTTTATTATATTGAAATGTAACAAATACACCTACGGTAAATGCATGCAAGTACTTATAGTATTTTGTCAGTTCCGTATCGCCCCCGTAGACGAAGTCGCGGGCAGCAGCTAGTGAGTTAATAATTTGTATGTTGTAATAGTAATTTGTTACAAAACTTTACAAAAAAGAGAAAACCAACTTCTAAGAAACACTTTAAATCTAAAAAAATAACATTTTGGATAAATACAGACACCAGCACATTAAACTACCTCAATCCGCCTTCTTCCATAGATTTTCAACACTGTCACAATAGCGGAAGGTTAATCTTCGATTGGTAAAATTTCAGAGCTTTGGGCAAGCTGAACATGCTGTTGTCTGTACACTCCAGAAAGGTATCCACAGGTAATTGTTGTGTTTATATCGCCAAAGGTAAGATGCATTACCATAACGAGTAGTCACCTTACGTAACAAAGCACCAGAAAGATAAATACAAACTAAAACAAAAGCCCGTCGCCGTCACTCACACAGCTAAACAATATATCATAGGGCATGATAAACTGCGCCCACTACCGCAAAATATATTAACGCCATCCACCCTAGCGAGTCCACTTAAAGTACATAAGCCATGCATCCCAGTAGACTTTAGGATTAATATTATTCCTGCAGTTACAACTGTATTTAAACTTCACTAGTTATTCCTAAAGGGATTCTTGGAATCAAGAACGGGGAAATGAGATGTTCGGACTTATAATTGAAGTGGCTTATGTAATTTAGATGGTATTACATTTTGTTTGAATGGATGTTGATTGCATTGAAGCACCACACTTAATTCTACAGAGGTTGTGAATGCATTCGATGGTGGAAAACCTTAATAAATAAAGCAAACACTGAGTAATTTTCGCTATAAACCTACCTTCAATTCATATCGTTTATGTAACTTTGCCCCACATCAAAATTTTACATTTGTCGTGCATACACCACCTGAATTAAGATTTTTTTTTTAGTACATCCTTGCGGGTATTGAACCTACAACACGCAATAGAAGACAAGTAAAGCAGCCGATTTGATCGTCCACTATATCATTTTTGGCTTCAAATTCAGCAAAACAGATCAAAAACACTATCAATCACACACAAACGTTTAACTAACACATCATCAAAACACAGAGCATACACATCGAACAAACACACAAAATTGCTATCAAATTAGTATCTAGCAAGTCAAACAAGATCCCTATTCTATAAGCCATCGATATAACACAGCAGAAAGCAATTACTTGCGATATCGAATACGCACGACTTTTGGCCTATCACTGCAAATAGCGAGTGAATTTTGGAATTCTAGCTTTTAGTAGCGTACTCAAATATCGTTCACTAGCTTCTGCTAGCGGTTTCACCCGCGTCCCGTGGGAACTACTCGGCGCACCCAGATAAAAATAGCCTAAAGCCTTCCTCAGTAAATGGGCTACTTAACACTGAAAGAATTTTTCAAATCGGACCTGTAATTCCTGAGATTAGCGCGTTCAAACAAACAAACTCTTCAGATTTGATATGGAAGATCATACACCAGCGCAGCCTCGCGTTTGGCATTTATTTGTTGCGTACTTTTAGCAAATTACGCACTGTGGACTTACGACTTTATTTAAATGACTACAAAAATAAAATATTGTCGATGCTGAGGATAATTATATCATTTTTGTTTAATGCAGATCTATACCTGACAAACTTTACATACTCTTAATATACAATATCTAATACTGAAGCAACGTACTGAGTACTTAGAACTCGCCTTGAAAATTTTGTGTAAAATATCACTTAGATACGATTTTAAAACATAAATTCCCTATTCTTCGCTCGGAAAATTTGCCTGCTAAATAAATAACGTAGCCATCATAAAATTAATATCGCCATATTATGCACATAACAATTACTGTTAATGGCAGGCGGTAGACTGGATTTTAATTGCAATTCACTCGCCTCTGACGGCTAGGACGCAATGTAGAGGAAACCAAGAAGATCCACTAATGGCCGTTCCCAATATTCCATCTATCTGTTAATTGGCTTACTAGAGATAGGAATTTGACATTATTTGTATGGGGCTTATGTCAAAGTTCTATCTCTAGAAAGCAGAGATAGATTATTGAATTCCGCAGTAAACCAACAGCACTACTTCAGTAGTTCAGAAACTACCGCTTTTAAACATACAAACAAATAAACTCTTCAGCTTTATGATGTGTGATGGATGATCCTCTCAATATACAAGGCCGCGTATTTATTCATAGTAAGCTTCTGATTAGCAACAGTCGTTGATTAGAAATAATAGTGTTGCTGGAACCAAGTACAGACGACAGACAGCACATCAAGTTACCACAATCTGACAATTTTTTACAATAGATTTAAAACCTTATCACAATAGCGGAAGGTTAATGTTCAATTGGTAAAATTTGACAGATTCGGGTAGCGTGACCTGCTGTCGTCTGTACTCTGCCTTTTATTATCAACTCTGCAACACGCAGTGATATCAGCAACATGTTGCAAGCAACCGAGAAACGTGTTGATGCAACTTTTTTCACAAACAGAAGTTGAACATCGATACGAGGCTTTATGGAAGATTTAGAGCCGAAACACATAACCGCGTTGCGGCGCCGCGGCGCGGGCGTCGCGAAAAAGAGCGTTATTGTCGGATAACCAGTTCCTCGTGATTTTTTATTGTGGATAGACGTGTCTCTGCCATGGACAATCGTGAGAAACTTATTGCTTATTTATTATTAAAAAGACATTACTCTGTTTTAAATAAACGGCAAAGAAGATACTGGATACATCCATTTAATAAGGCTATGNGGCGTCGCGAAAAAGAGCGTTATTGTCGGGTAACCAGTTCCTCGTGATTTTTTATTGTGGATAGACGTGTCTCTGCCATGGACAATCGTGAGAAACTTATTGCTTATTTATTATTAAAAAGACATTACTCTGTTTTAAATAAACGGCAAAGAAGATACTGGATACATCCATTTAATAAGGCTATGAATCCCGATGGCGAGTACTTTTCTCGAAAATATAGAGCATTAAAGATAGAGTATAGACGAAAATATTTTTTTCGCCTACTTTAGAATGAGTATATCATCATTTGACATAAAATTTAACTTGAATATTACTGACACGTATTATTTGCTAGAGTGATAGAAACAAACTAAATCATTGTCACCAATTATGACATCATAACGCTGAAACTAGCGGCACCGCCAATTGTAGCGGCGCGGCACCGCTAGTTTCAGCGTTATGATGTCATACTTGGTGACAATAATTTAGTTTGTTTCTATCACTCTAGCAAATAGTATAGTAGTAGCTCTTCAAATGATGATATACTCATTCTAAAGTAGGCGAAAAATTTATTTTCGTCTATCTTTAATGCTCTGTATTTTCGAGAAAAGTACTCGCCATCGGGATTCATAGCCTTATTAAATGGATGAATCCAGTATCTTCTTTGCCGTTTATTTAAAACAGAGTAATGTCTTTTTAATAATAAATAAGCAATAAGTTTCTCACGATTGTCCATGGCAGAGACACGTCTATCCACAATAAAAAATCACGAGGAACTGGTTACCCGGCGATAACGCTCTTTTTCGCGACGTCGCAACGCCGCAACGCAAAACGCCGATTTTAGCGGCGCGGCGCCGCAACGCGGTTATGTGTTTCGGCTCTAACCGTGTTGGCAATATTTATTAGTAGCTTTTGCCAGTGGTGTCACCCACGTCCCGTGTGAACTATTCCGCGCACCCGGATAAAAAGTAGTCTATAGTCTTCCTCGATAAATGGGCTATCTAACACTAAAAGATTTTTTTAAATCGGACCAGTAGTTCCTGAGATTAGCGCGTTCAAACAAACAAACTCTTCAGCTTTATAATATTAGTATAGATAAGTATAGATGAGTATGATAAAGATACATACTTTAAATCGATATTATAACAATACATCGGTGAACTAGAGAGTAAGCTAGACCAGATTTTCTGACTTTCACTTTTTGTGTAAAACGTGCAATGAAGTTAGCTCCTCGAACAAAATCGATATTAAATGAATTGTCAGGTTTTAGAGACCAGTTAGACAGTGATTTTGTCACTATTTGAGATAGGTTTTATTTACAGAATTTCACTGTTCTATTTTTTACCTGTTAACTGCACTACTGGTAGTTTGATGTTTTTAGGGTTCCGTACCCAAAGGGTAAAACGGAACCCTATTACTAAGACTTCGTTGTCTGTCTGTCTGTCTGTCTCCGCGCTGTATCTCATAAGCCGTGATAGCTAGAGAGCTGAAATTTTCACAAATGATGTATTTCCGTTGCCGCTATAACAACAAATACTAAAAATTTAAAAAAGTTATATATTAAGGGGGGTCCCCATACAATAAATTATAAAGATAGTGCAATTTGAATACAAGGCCATCTGTTACTCAAACGAGGAATTACAGGAGCGTGGTACGGAACCCTTCGCGCGCGAGTCCAACTCGCACTTGATCGGTTTTTTATTATTTTTATCTATACTAATATTATAAAGCTGAAGAGTTTGTTTGATTGTTTGTCTGAACGCGCTTATCTCAGGAACTACTGAATATTTGAAAAATTCTTTCAGTTTTAGATAATCTATTTATCGAAGAAGGCTTACTTCTTATCTGGGTGCGCCGAGTAGTTTCCACGGGACGCGAGTGGAACCGCTGGCAGAAGCTAGTTTAATATATAACTTACCGTTTAAAATGTATAAACGCATGTATGACCATGCACCTGTGCCTTGTCATATTAACTGATTAAACCTGCTTCATGCTACAAAAAAACCAATCAATATTTGTATTTAACTAATTTTTCACTTACGAAATTATGAGTTCATGTAAAAAAATAAAATACAGTAAACAAAAGCTTACAAGTATTTGTCATCTGTCATATACAAAATCTTTCTCAACTCAATAAAGCTTTACATTCATTTTTCTTCCCAAGTTATGTCAAGTAACGTAAATATACTTTACAAGTATCCAAGTTGAATGCTTACTAAGAAACTAAGTAAACTCGGTTCAGTTCAATAACTTAGATTGCTAGTCAAAACTTGCATCCGTTACTTTGTCGGGAAATCGATAGTTATTAGAGAAGGCGATTTAAGTAGAGGTATTAACTTGTAAGTAAGTAGGTAAGAAAGGCATTGTTTAAAATATTGCGATATTTTTTTAACTATCGACGCAATAATGGGCGTGTTATATGTGGATGTCTGTTGCACCGTAGCTTTTAAACGGATGATCCGATTTGGATGCGATTTTTTAAAATAAAGTTTGGTTTTCCAGCTGTAGTTCTTAGACGAAATTCATCGGCACAGCCGTTTTAAAGTTATTATGTATTTTGTTTACAGCGCAAAGAGTCTCTTTTACTTTACGTTTCCGTGTATTATTTTGTGGAATATTCTAGAACTAATTTTAGATCATTATTTAGTTTATGTGTATGTGTTATGTATTAAATATAAGCTTCAAAATATTACAATTTTCAGACTTATTTCAAGTTTACCTTCGAGAAATTTTGAACTTTAGTATCAACCCATATCTAACTGTATTTTCAGCAACCACTCGATCTAAACACGTATGAATTAAATAACATCCCAATTTGTTTCTTATTCATGCTTCAATTACAGGAATTGTTCAGAGTGTTAGAATATACGCACGCGATGACCTTGTTAACATACACTTAACAAACTTCCCCGTATCTTACAACCTTCTCTATATGTATAAGAAAACTACATGTACACATAATTTTGCTTGGGTAGAATTTACAAAGTAAAAATACCGTCGAAAAATTTTAAGACTGTATAAAAATCCGTGCATTACTTTGAGATGCACCAGCAACAAAATAATAGGAAACAATAATAAAATCGTTCATTCATCATCTACCTAGCCTTTTCCTAACTATATTGGAGTTGGCTTACAGTCTAACAAGATGCAGCTGAGAACCAGTGTTTTACATGGAACGACTGCCTATCTAACCTCCACAACCCAGTTACATGGGTAACCCGATACCTCTTAGTAAAACTAAAATCGGTCATTATTATTACCTATACTACGACTTCTTCATCTTTCAATGTACAGACAAACTGGCCCTGATATTTTACTACACGTATTGAAGTATACATATTATGCACAGTGTATAATACTTTACATCAAACTACGCTGTGTTAGGCTGTATTTACATAAACCCGGGACGCTGCTTGACGCCGACGGTAAATGACAGTTTCTTCGTCTTAAGTTTGGGCGCATATATGCGATTTAAACAATTATGTGATGTGCGTTTATCAATCGTACCACGAATTTTCAACAGTACAGCAAAAATATTTTAGCAAAAACACATTGCCAACCATGTTTTGTATCCTTATCTAGTGGAAAAAAAAAGTTTTGCGACTGTCGAAAATTTGATTTCTTCCAGTCCTTTTCATGATACAATCTGAATAAAGAATGAATGGAATAAATGAATCTTTTTAAAAATGGCCTCCATTTTCTCAAAGACGTCAAAAAATCAATCAATTTAAACCCGATTTAAACTGTCTGTATTTTTAAAACAACTACATCACCAACTCAGAAGACAGCCACAGCTATTTGTCCTGTTCCTTATGCAAAGCAAGCGAGTTGATTTATCGTTCCCTGATGGCTGTGGTGAAATCAGTGGCGCCAATCCTGTGTACACGACAACTTATTTTAAAACAAAGTTAACATACAAATGGATGATCTATTTCTTGAGATGTTCAAAAGTGCAGAAATGAATTTGGGTATTTTTACTCATGAATGAATCTCTTTGGTATTCACAGTATTAAGAGTGAAACCTTCAATCTGAATCCAGACAAAATGATAAACTAGATTTTTCTCAGGAATAGTATTTTTCATAGGTAACATAAATTCTTTAACCCTTCGTAGAATTAACAGATTTACGGCCAGTTTCAGAGGTTCTAGATAGCTATCTGACGGATATTGCCATAGAAATGTTTTTAACCTTCACTACTTTTTATGGAACTATCTGTTACATAGGTATCTAGAACTTTATCTGGAACCTGTGAAACTAGTCGCCAATAGCCTTTAAAATTGATGATGATGATGGCATCCTAGCCGATTATCGGCCACGGCGGCTGTTCTCATATAAGGAGATCAGCCAGCTGCGCAGGACATATTATAGTGCATAAGCATTTGCGCAGACACAGGTGCACTCTCTATTCCCTCACTCTCATAACCCGATGGGACGGCAATCCGACACGACCGGTGAGAGATCAGGTGCAGGACCGACATTAACGTGCTCTCCGATGCACGTGTGTATCAATCACCAACTTCCAACTCCGGGCTGCTTTGTGAAAGTTTTCGAAAACCCACAAAGCGATTTCGGCCCGTCCCGGGAATCGAACCCGAGATCTCGTGCTCAGCAGTCGGCTATGCGACAACTAGACCAACGAGGCAGGTAAATTAAAATTACTAGAGACATGAAAGTCCTCTCCAGGTTCCAAACCCACAAAATAAAACAACAGATCAATAAAACAGATGCAATTTTTCCACCGCTTGTCTTTAGAAAATCGTACAAAGTGCCATTGTCGTTGTTATTCAAGACAAGGAAGATTTATCGTGCCTGTCTGCCGCTTAGCGTCGGAACCACGGCGGCTCATTAAGGGCACCAAGTGAGTTTGTTCAGGGGTGGTTGTGATTATAATGCATTTTGTATCTATATTGAGTGATTGTTGATAGTGTTTGGATGATAGATGATAGTTTTATAATCCTTAATATTATAAACAATGCAAAAGGTACTCTGTTTGTCGCGCTTTTACGCAAAT
This sequence comes from Heliothis virescens, assembly GCA_002382865.2. NCBI lineage: Eukaryota > Metazoa > Arthropoda > Insecta > Lepidoptera > Noctuidae > Heliothis > Heliothis virescens. Next base: position 14,482,607 of record NWSH02000008.1, on the reverse strand, counting down.
GCTTTTAACCGATTTAAAAGCAATTATTGTTACAAATATGATGCTCTAGATGAGGCTAAGAAAAGATGTAACTTTTTATCCTGGTGAAGAAGTTTCCACGAGTGGAACTGCGAGAAACAATTAGTGTTATATAAAACAACGTTATATACAACAATTAAGCTAAAACGAAACTAAATGTAATATGTGTTTTTTTCATGAAAATTTTTAATTTAGGTTTCGTGTTTCATTGGAAAACGTAATCCTGTAGTAATTATAATCGCAAATGAAAGTATTGCTTTTTTAAATGAGTATTTATTTCACTGAGTTAATTTATAATACCAACTGACTGAATAATAACATATCTTATTAGATTTCGGTTATACATATGAGCCTTATACCCCAGTGGCCTACAATTTCGTCTGTATATTTAGGATTGAGTATTCAAGGGTGTATTCAAGAGCACAAATATTAGTCATACCTAAATTCAAAGGCTACATTGACATAGGCATTAGGTTGTCCTAGCTTCAGGCAATGTTTTCAGTTAAGCCCAGATTTTTCGGTTCAAGATATACCGTCTTTTCTTAGTAAATAGTAATGCGAAATTGATTTTTGTCAAATTTAAGGGTATACGCGCGGTTCTGTTGCCCATTGTCCCGTTAGATGGCGCTGAATCCAATATTGTTAGTTTTTTTTTGTGTAAATCAATCATTATTAGGTTGTACTACTAATATTTGCGTGTCTCGGACGTTACACTTTATTGGACTAGTTCGTTTAATTTCCCTAAAATCTACACAATTCGAAATAATGCTGTCTATACAAAATTGCCATTTAATACAGAATATTTTTTAGGCAAATTTTGTATAGTCACCATTATTTTGAATCGTTTGGATTTTAACTGACTGGCATGCTTTTTAACTGAGTAGAAATAGTTAGTCAAATAGTAGAGTCATAGTTAAGAAAACATCATCTAAAACTTTCCCAAACATCACGATGGTTACGGCGACGAAACACGCGAGGCATCAATATGCTATCTTTAGAAAAGCATAGTTATTCAACAAGAAACTGTAATAATTAATTCTTGAAATAATCGCAAAATCGCAAGTGTATAACATGCAAGGGTAGCCGGAACAATTTGAAGAGTGTGTCGTAATTCTTAGTCGTTAATATTCGCCCGGGCCCATCCCTAGTTAATATTCTTTACTGCCGTGTTTAGCATTCTGTATATTATGATGATGGAAGTGATATGGGGGGGGGAGAGTTCATAAGATCTTACGTCGCATTCTTGTGAAGGTGTTCGTAGAGCAAAAATATTTAATAACAAAGAAGACCCATGATAGATGAGTTAAAAAATCTGTCTAGATTTTTTTCCCAATTATATTACACTCCTCTTGCAGTCTCACTGCATCCAATGTAGCCTATTCCTAAACCAGTTGAAAGACTCGTTGTCAGACTTTCTGGCTTTCGACAACCCGTAACGGGCAAAAGATGTTCAAACGACAGCTGGGACCTGTGCCTTTTGAAACACGGAGGCACCTGACATGATAAGATAGTCAACCATCAGCGTACCGACCGCCCCCATACTTGCTTTAATCGTGCTCCTATTGAAGCATTATTACAACTAAGCATAAGCATTTCTCACTTTATCACCCATTCACTTAAAAACACATAAACTGTTCAAGTATTTTGATGTATTCAAGTATTCATATTTACGTAAATCGTTAATGTAATCTCCGTCGTTCGCAGATTGTTTTATGTTTTACGAGCTCCGCTATAATACCGTGTCTACGAGTTGTCTATAAAAATATTATTGTACTGAATAGTAAGGCTGCCTTTATGTGGCTGTACTTGTATTATACTAGCGTTTTATATTCCATTTTCTTGGATGGTTTTTCTCTTTTTTTTTAAGTGGTTATTGGCTTTTTCTTGTGCCAATATTCTTCCTGGGTTTGAAAGATAAAAGAATTTATCACTTGTATTGGATGCAGTTCCTTCATCTCTGTTTATACATTACGAACATTTTTTTCAAATAAGTATCAACATATATAAATATGTTTAGTTTCATCATCATAATCTTTCTTCTGCGGTTACACACAAATTTTGTTTAGGTTCGGTCACCATATTTTCTTCTGCTATATTCTTCTANGAGAGATCAGGCGCAGGACCGACATTAACGTGCTCTCCGATGCACGTGTGTATCAATCACCAACTTCCAACTCCGGGCTGCTTTGTGAAAGTTTTCGAAAACCCACAAAGCGATTTCGGCCCGTCCCGGGAATCGAACCCGAGATCTCGTGCTCAGCAGTCGGCTATGCGACAACTAGACCAACGAGGCAGGTAAATTAAAATTACTAGAGACATGAAAGTCCTCTCCAGGTTCCAAACCCACAAAATAAAACAACAGATCAATAAAACAGATGCAATTTTTCCACCGCTTGTCTTTAGAAAATCGTACAAAGTGCCATTGTCGTTGTTATTCAAGACAAGGAAGATTTATCGTGCCTGTCTGCCGCTTAGCGTCGGAACCACGGCGGCTCATTAAGGGCACCAAGTGAGTTTGTTCAGGGGTGGTTGTGATTATAATGCATTTTGTATCTATATTGAGTGATTGTTGATAGTGTTTGGATGATAGATGATAGTTTTATAATCCTTAATATTATAAACAATGCAAAAGGTACTCTGTTTGTCGCGCTTTTACGCAAATGCTTTTAACCGATTTAAAAGCAATTATTGTTACAAATATGATGCTCTAGATGAGGCTAAGAAAAGATGTAACTTTTTATCCTGGTGAAGAAGTTTCCACGAGTGGAACTGCGAGAAACAATTAGTGTTATATAAAACAACGTTATATACAACAATTAAGCTAAAACGAAACTAAATGTAATATGTGTTTTTTTCATGAAAATTTTTAATTTAGGTTTCGTGTTTCATTGGAAAACGTAATCCTGTAGTAATTATAATCGCAAATGAAAGTATTGCTTTTTTAAATGAGTATTTATTTCACTGAGTTAATTTATAATACCAACTGACTGAATAATAACATATCTTATTAGATTTCGGTTATACATATGAGCCTTATACCCCAGTGGCCTACAATTTCGTCTGTATATTTAGGATTGAGTATTCAAGGGTGTATTCAAGAGCACAAATATTAGTCATACCTAAATTCAAAGGCTACATTGACATAGGCATTAGGTTGTCCTAGCTTCAGGCAATGTTTTCAGTTAAGCCCAGATTTTTCGGTTCAAGATATACCGTCTTTTCTTAGTAAATAGTAATGCGAAATTGATTTTTGTCAAATTTAAGGGTATACGCGCGGTTCTGTTGCCCATTGTCCCGTTAGATGGCGCTGAATCCAATATTGTTAGTTTTTTTTTGTGTAAATCAATCATTATTAGGTTGTACTACTAATATTTGCGTGTCTCGGACGTTACACTTTATTGGACTAGTTCGTTTAATTTCCCTAAAATCTACACAATTCGAAATAATGCTGTCTATACAAAATTGCCATTTAATACAGAATATTTTTTAGGCAAATTTTGTATAGTCACCATTATTTTGAATCGTTTGGATTTTAACTGACTGGCATGCTTTTTAACTGAGTAGAAATAGTTAGTCAAATAGTAGAGTCATAGTTAAGAAAACATCATCTAAAACTTTCCCAAACATCACGATGGTTACGGCGACGAAACACGCGAGGCATCAATATGCTATCTTTAGAAAAGCATAGTTATTCAACAAGAAACTGTAATAATTAATTCTTGAAATAATCGCAAAATCGCAAGTGTATAACATGCAAGGGTAGCCGGAACAATTTGAAGAGTGTGTCGTAATTCTTAGTCGTTAATATTCGCCCGGGCCCATCCCTAGTTAATATTCTTTACTGCCGTGTTTAGCATTCTGTATATTATGATGATGGAAGTGATATGGGGGGGGGAGAGTTCATAAGATCTTACGTCGCATTCTTGTGAAGGTGTTCGTAGAGCAAAAATATTTAATAACAAAGAAGACCCATGATAGATGAGTTAAAAAATCTGTCTAGATTTTTTTCCCAATTATATTACACTCCTCTTGCAGTCTCACTGCATCCAATGTAGCCTATTCCTAAACCAGTTGAAAGACTCGTTGTCAGACTTTCTGGCTTTCGACAACCCGTAACGGGCAAAAGATGTTCAAACGACAGCTGGGACCTGTGCCTTTTGAAACACGGAGGCACCTGACATGATAAGATAGTCAACCATCAGCGTACCGACCGCCCCCATACTTGCTTTAATCGTGCTCCTATTGAAGCATTATTACAACTAAGCATAAGCATTTCTCACTTTATCACCCATTCACTTAAAAACACATAAACTGTTCAAGTATTTTGATGTATTCAAGTATTCATATTTACGTAAATCGTTAATGTAATCTCCGTCGTTCGCAGATTGTTTTATGTTTTACGAGCTCCGCTATAATACCGTGTCTACGAGTTGTCTATAAAAATATTATTGTACTGAATAGTAAGGCTGCCTTTATGTGGCTGTACTTGTATTATACTAGCGTTTTATATTCCATTTTCTTGGATGGTTTTTCTCTTTTTTTTTAAGTGGTTATTGGCTTTTTCTTGTGCCAATATTCTTCCTGGGTTTGAAAGATAAAAGAATTTATCACTTGTATTGGATGCAGTTCCTTCATCTCTGTTTATACATTACGAACATTTTTTTCAAATAAGTATCAACATATATAAATATGTTTAGTTTCATCATCATAATCTTTCTTCTGCGGTTACACACAAATTTTGTTTAGGTTCGGTCACCATATTTTCTTCTGCTATATTCTTCTATCTGCCATTCTAACTACGTCGGCATTTATACAATCCATCCATCGAAAATGAAATGAAATTAGCTTGGTATATTTTTTTTACAAAAAACGTGCCCATCCACGATAACAAAACAAATCTAAATCCTCCAAATCGAATTAACCTGCATTCGTATGGATTTTATTCAACAAAAAGGCTGTGACTAAAATCAAAACTAAACCAACTAACCGAAGTGTGACTCGTCAAAATTCGGTTGCAGCAACGAGTTGCAGTACCTACCCAGTAAACATGTTACAGATACGCGTTCGCTAACATAGTTAGTACAATCTCATTTGGACCTGCAACTAGTTCGCGTACACCGTGCTGATTGTTATCTGACATCCGATAAGAGTTAGGTTCTGCTAATCCTGTATTTTGGTGATTTCATTTTGCATGACAAATAAGAAAATAGGAATTAACGTCAATCATCATACTACAGTCACGGTGAAACGACAAAAAAAATATTTTTATTGAGTCACGGAAAAAGCTTTCTCCGCAAAATACGTTTAAAAATATAACAGAAAAACATTTAAAGGATCATTCCTAAAAATTTCCCCGATACAAGAAAATTGACAGTTTCACTCTATCCTTCGTAAAAAAATCCTTTTTTGCAAATATTTCCTCGAAGTGTACTTGTTTTATTGACGTAACATTCTCATTACTTATTTATCTATCTGATAACATTTTTTAAAAGCTGTCATTTGGTATGAATTCAAATCGATGGAAAAAAAAACAAATCACAATTAGTTTTTACCACCCAGAAGTTTCCTCAAGGCGGGAGTAAAACTTCAAGTAGATACAGATTATATACCAAAAAATACTGGAGCGACACCGTAAAAAGCCCTTGGGGAAAATAATACATACACTGGTCCCTTGGTACTAATAAAATCTAGGAGTGAGGGCATTTGAGAGACAAGGCGAAAAAGAAAGTGCATAAAGTGACTATTGAAATTCCACTGTTATTTTTTCCAAGTTGTTGAAATTTTTTCCCCATTCTTTGGTCCAATTATGACTATATTGTGCACTGAGTATTTTTTAATTGCTCTATATTGGAGTTTTTTGTCCTATTTGGATGTATTGTGAATTTTATTTCCTTTTGTTGTCTAGTTTCATTGGTGACAATAGAAAATTGTTTTGTTTTTTTTTTTTAATTAGTCGATTGTATTGTTAAAACATATTGTTAACAACGCTCGTTTTTTGTTTCAGTTGTTAAAATAGCTCTTTTTTTGATGCGAAATAGAAACATAAATACTTACAACATACATATCGGAACATTATATCACTGTGAAATAAAAAAAGTTTTCCAGATTTTTTATTCTAAATTGACCAGTTTTGTATAATCCTTTCGACTTTTTTATATTTTCTACTCAATTTAGTCGGCTAACGTTCGGCTTTCAAGTCAAACGCCATTTATTCGACGGATTGAAACAAAAAGAATATTTTTCCAATTGTTTCAATGTGTCCTAAGCCCTAAGCCGAGGTGGCCTAGAGTGTGAAGCACCAACCTCTCATATGAGTGTATTGGTTCGATTCCGGGTGCCAATGCAGCTTTTCTAAGTTCGTATGTACTTTGTAAGTGTATTTTATACTGCTAGTTACTGATTAAAGGTGAAGAAAAACATCTCGAGGAAATCTAGCCTATAAAGTCTGAATCACTAACCCGCATTGAGCAAGTGTGGCGAGTGTGAGAGGAGGCCTATGCCCAACAGTAGGGCGATAAAAAACCTGATGATAAGAGCAACCTGATACCCTTTCGTAAGACTGATTGCCAGGCTTTCTGGTAGTTAAAACGTCATGTTCAAGTGACAGGGTAAGAACCATTAATATAATGTGACTTCCGAAACATGGAGGACCTCGCCATGAGAAGATGGTTACCGGTCTACGGACTGACCCCGCTAAGCGTTGCTTATTCTTATGGTAAATCGATCTTCGCGGCTGTTATATGTACAGGAGAAGCTCCTCTTAAAAAAACAGGCTAAAATATATTCGAAGACTTGAAGAACCTCCTTAATCCCAGACTATTCTTATTCGCATAATAAAAACAAAACACTTTAGTTATACGTTAAACATTATTCCCGTAAGAATTCGTGAGCCATCCACTTCATATTTATGTATAAGTCTTTAATCGCGTCTTACAATCCCTTAAGGACCAACTTATGTAGCATTTTATCTATATTAAGTACTGTAATTCTAATTACTTTGTTAATCTTATGATATTTGACTGCTAGCGATAAACTCTATAACTGCCTGTCTAGCCTTTCCCCAACTGTGTTGTGGTCAGCTTACAGACTAACCGGTTGCAGCTGAGAACTAGCTTTACATGGAGCGACTGCCTGTCTGACCTGCACAGCCCAGTTACCCGGGCGAACCGATACCCATTGGTAAGATTGGTTGTCAGACTTTCTGGGGTTTAACTATCCGTAACAACTGCCAAAGATGGTCAAATGACAGCCGGGACCCACCAGTCTATCGTGCCTTCCAAAACCCTGAAGAGCTCATTATGACAAGATGATCGCGTGGCTTTGACATAGCCACGAGCTCTGTTTAGTAGCAATAAGCTCTATAACTACATTTTAAAAATACATTGTGAGTTTAATAAATCCGTATAAGTTCAATATCAGTTTTTATTCGATACTAGCTTCTGACAGCGGCTTCGCCCGCTTCCCGAGGGAACTATTTCCCGTACCCAGATAAAAAGTACGTTGTTACTTGTTGTTGTTGCTACGTTGTTCCTCAGGGTCAATTCTATCTCTGTACCAAATTTCACCAAAATCGGCCCACTGTTTAAGGCGTGAAAGCGTAACAGACAGACAGACAGAGTTACCTTTGCATGTATAATATTAGTAGGGATTTTATCAAACTCTCAACTGTTCAGATGCTCGTAGTTGAGCTTTAAATGAAAGTGAGGCACTGTATTTGATATCTAAGTTTCAAATAGGGGTTGCAGCCGAAATTAATCATTTAATAACCCAATTGTTGATTGCTGAGCTGGGAACTTAATTGGGTATCGTATCCAAAATTGCTTCTGTCTGAGCGCCCCACTAACTCTATGTATGTATAATAGGTTTGTCCCAACAATGCTACAGAAGTGATTGTGAATACGATTTGTTGTTTTTGACTCACGAATAAGTCACTGAGAATAAGTTAACCAAGGGAAATCAATCAAACTCAAGCTATAAAAGCAGATTCTCGAAGAATGATCTACAAAATAAACAAGCTTTTCAATGCTATTTAAGATTATTATACTACGCGTGAGGTGATTACTTAGGGTAGTTTTTTTTATAAATAAGGACGGATAAGTACCTACTATGCTATTGGCCTTGGCGAACTATTGTTTTCAACATATAATTTTTTAGGGTTCCGTACCCAAAGGGTAAAACGGGACCCTATTACTAAGACTTCGTTGTCTGTCTGTCTGTCTGTGTGTCTGTCTTCAGGCTGTATCTCATTAACCGTGATAGCTAGAATGCTGAAATTTTCACAAATGATGTATATAAGTTGCCGCTATAACAACAAATACTAAAAATTAAAAAAATATATTAAGGCTGTTGATTTATATTAATTGCAAAATTGAATACTAGTAGCGCCATCTATTAGAAATAACGTGCAATTTAAGTAACTCACACTTGACCATTCCTATTGTACTTTTTTCGTACGGAACCCTTCGTGCGCGAGTCTGACTCGCACTTGGCCGGTTTTTTAGGGTTCCGTACCCAAAGGGTAAAACGGGACCCTATTACTAAAACATCGTTGTCTGTCTGTCTCCAGGCTGTATCTCATAAACCGTGATAGTTAGAAAGCTGAAATTTTCACAAATTATTTATTTCTGTTGCCGCAATAACAAAAAATACAAAAAAAAATAAGGATATATATTTTATGGGGACCCCCCCATAATATAAACACGTGAAACCGCAAATTATAACTTTGTTAGTCATATTTTTTTATAAAAAACAAAGTAATTTTTTTTGGGCGAAAAATTTTGGTATTTTGGCTAGTTGTAGGTAATAGATACGTTAATTTTTCATATATAATGGTACGGAACCTTTCATGCGCGAGTCCAACTCACACATGGCCGGTTTTTATAAAACAAATCCCTAGTTCAACTACGGCCCTAGATTTGTCATTCTTTCAACACGAAGACGGATGGTTAAACTCACTTTAACGACATAAATAATAAAAGGTGGAACGATACCAAGAATTCTTTTAAAACTAAGTTCCCCAGTTTTATAATTCGAGGTCCTTCCCCCGGGATTAGTGTCAGGGAGATATGTCTGAAAGTTTCCCCTCAAACAGGGGAACTTTTGGTCCTTTGATCCGAAATGACGTGAGAGAAGACAAATAGACGTGTCGTGTTCTATAGAACTTTGAGCAGATGATAAAGCGATCGGCTTTCGTAATTGACTATTTTGAAGTGGAACTTTAAGGGTGTTAGTTAGATTTTGTATTTCGACAGATTATGCCATAGAGAAGTAACAAATCATATGGCACTATCTGTCAGATAGCTATTTAACACTTTATCTGTAATCTTTGGAACTGGTCGGTCTTGAAATAAATATTGGACAAAGTCAAAGTATTGGTTTGTTATTTAATCCTAATCCTTACTAATATTATAAATCGGAAAGTGAGTTTGTTTGTTTGTTTGTTTGTTTGTTTGTTCCGCTTTCACGCCGTAACTACTGAACCGATTGCTTTGAAATTTTGCAGACGTAAAGTTAGAAGTCCGGATTAAATAATAGGGTACTTTTTATCCCGAAAAAAATAGATATTCCCGAGGGAAAACAAAAATATTGTTTGCTTGATGGATGGATTGTAGATGGCGCTGTGTGTCGTTTAAACCGAATTCCACGCGGGCGAAGCCGCGGGCGGAAAGCTCATCTATATATATATAAAACTCTTCCGTTACTGAGTGACTGACTGACAGACAACGCACAGTCGAAACTACTGGTCGTAGACAGCTGAAATTTGGAATGTAGGTTCCTTGGGATATGTAGGGGAGCACTAAGAAAGGATTTCCCGAAATTCCCACGGGAACGGGAAAAAACGGGATTTTAAGTTTTACGCGGGCGAAGTCGCTGGCAGAAGCTAGTCTATTATAAATACTTTGTGCGTCATAAATAGTCAAAGTTAAGATTTTACTTATACTTACAAATAAATGATTCTTTGTTTGTTTGTAGCCCAAAGGCTCCGAAACTACTGGACAGGTTTGAAAAAATATTTCGCTTCAGTTAGGAAGCTACACTATCCCCGACTAACACAAACTACATTGTATCTGGGTACGGAAAAAGTTCCGCCGCGACGCGGACGAAACTGCGGGAAAACAGCTAGTTGAAATATAATTTGAATACCTACCGTACCAGACACAAACATGCATCTTCGTTCCCTTATTTCCCCCATCTTGTCCCCATACGATGACGGCAGTTCGGGTTTCTTTATTTTTTCGTCACACCCAGTCGGTACAATCTACCGTGACGTTTTACCCCTAACACAACGTACAGACAACAGCAGGTCACGGTACCCGAATCTGTCAAATTTTACCAGTCAAACATCAACCTTCCACTATTGTGATAAGGTTGAAAATCTATTGCAGAAATTTGACAGATTGTGGTAACTAGATGTGCTGCTGTCGGTACAATCGCACCGTGACGCGTTGCCCTTAACATACAGCGTACTCAGATTGGTGTACAATTTTATTTTGTGCTCGCCTGTACTGCAGTTTACATGTAGTCAGATTTTATTTATGTTTGTTGCGGTTGTACTTGCCAAATCTTTTAAGTTAAATTGTAGCTTGCGTTTTCATGTTTAGCTGTATTTGCGTGGTTGAAAAATATTTTTGTATAGCTTTAAATATACTACAAAAATTTGTTAAAGTTGAATTTTATCACCTTTTGATTCGTTTAAAAATAAAATGTGCATGACAAAGAACACGATCCAAACAGCTACATAATTATCTTCATTTGACGCGTAAAACTACTGATATTTAAAACTTCGCTTACGGGATTACGAGCGTTGAATCCAAAAAGCGAATATTCGCCAAATTACCGAACCGGCACGAACGAGGCCGCGGGAGAAGGATAGTCTTTGAATAAATTTACAAAAAACCTTGTCATTTTTCATTTCCGCCAAGTTTGAATAATATCATTCCTTTAGAAGTTGGTTTTTCGAATACGTTTTAGGGTTACGTAAGGGAATGAGAGCCTTTTAATATTTTGTAATTTCCTCGGCAAACTTTTTTTATTAAATCTATTTTTGAAAAAAATTAGTGATGTTTTGCGATGTGTATTTTATGGGTATAAATGAACCCTTGACACTGAAACTACTCAACCGATTTAAAAGAAGGTGCACAGATAGCCCAGAGCTTGAGAAAGAAAAAAATAAAATAAATAAATAATCCAAGTGCGACAAATTAATTCCCTCTTAATGTGGACACTGGGCGTGGAAGCTAGCTAGCAGAAATATCACCGCATCTCATAACCTTGACCATGACCATAACCAAATGTTTCTGAGAACGTAGCTGAGAAAATAATAATTTATTATCCACAATCTGAAATCTCACATATAGCATAACTGAGTTGATGGATGTTAGACGTTGGCGAGCTCCCAGCTTACCCTATGAGATATCTATTTACACTAATATTATAATGCTAAAGAGTTTGTTAGCTTGCTTGGACGTGCTTAGGTATCTCGGGAACTAGTGAACTAATTTGAAAATAAAATGTGCTAGATAGGTAGGTGTCTATTTATCGAAAGATTATACTATCCGGCTACTTTATATTCGATCACGTGAAGTTTTTTCTACGTGACGCGGATTAAACTGCTGGTGGAAGCTAGTTATCTGATATTTCTTTTGTTTTTTTCGCCTGTTGAAAATATCAACCGATAGCAACCGTCAGTTTAGTTTGAACATACTCGTAAATCCCATGAAACTTTTATAAGCTACGTTTTGAAAGCTATCTGCCGACTGCAACTGCCGACCGCACGTGCCACGACTGTTTTTTTTTTCCAGACACCATTCACACTGTCTTCGGTTAACCCCAAAATAGAACCTAGTCTAAATTGTAATTTACTCCGACACTCGGTAACAGCCTCCAACAATCACACAGTCGTGGTTAGGCCGGGTTTAAACTTGATAATACTTAGCCAAGTTCAAAGTAATGGCTAATAGTTTCCCGCCTACCACCTGAACTTTAGGGTAACGACATTATCAATTAACGTTAAATACGTATGTTAGGGTTAACATTGAAGTTGGTTACAATATAACATTGTAGGAATACTATAGAGGTGGTTTAAAGGAGCACGTGGCTTCGTAACTGCCTCAAAAGTTGAGCAAAGGTAAAGCTTCGCAAGGGATCTTTTCGTGGCTGGGTAACCAAACTTGTATTGTTATATCTAGGTACCTATTAATTGCCGCTCTTATAGGTGATCAGTAACTATATTTATAACTTTTGTTGTGAAATTCAGATAAGCAGTAAATCTACATGTAAAAGACGACGAGGATGACAAACCTAATTCCTGAGTCTTTACAACGTTGAAGTAAAAATTCGTTAATTTAAGAAGAAATTATGAAAAGACTTCTACATGAAATAATTATATTAGGTATCTAACATCATAGAATTGTATATATGACTACTCAAAACTTAACTAAACGAGTTAATCACACACTTGAACCGCTTACCGTATATCACACACAGCCAAACCATTTAACTGACAATACATTGTCTGTCTTTACGGCTGTCCCACTAACCTATTTCGCGTACAACTTACAAACTATACAAATTAACTGAAGTACTGACAGTTCGACACTTCGCAATACTGTATGTCTTCTTGTGGCGATATCAAAGGCTTACTTCTTTTCCTCTCTGACGGCCGTTTTCAATATCCTATCTCTTGTTTTGCTTACTAGACAAACAACATTGGACAATATGTGGTAGCGCGCAAAATTATAAGCGCCTTGATAGATATTTCTACAAGTATACACTGGGTTTGGCAAGAAGTCGCGCGTAAATAAGCATTTTTAGAAGTCTTTCTTTAAAGGAGTTATTATATGCCATACATTGCGAACAGGTTTTTTGCCGTGCAAAATATCTTGTGCGTAGAAAACCGAGCGTATACATATGTCGCAGCCAACTAGTTGAATTAGCCAGCCAATTGGGCGCCTAGGCGGTTAATA
>NWSH02000008.1:14458778-14469524 GCA_002382865.2 Heliothis virescens | reverse complement strand
TATTAACCGCCTAGGCGTCCAATTGGCTGGCTAATTCAACTAGTTGGCTGCGACACATACATGCCACAAAATCCTCTAGAGTGAAGGGAAGATAGGGTGCAGCGCGGCAGAGAAACGAAACAATAATATATTTTTTAGTTTTATTTTGGTGGATGAATCTTCTTTGAAAGTTTCAAAGCTAAAATCACGACTTTACGAACATACAGACAGTAAGAAAACAAATCGATCTAATCTTAATTTTTTTAGTTCATGCATTTAGATAGCTGCAGATCTCCAGCGTTTGATAGTTTTGCAGTTTATTGAATTCAAAAGTAATGAAAACCAAAACTGAATTCAAATGAATATTAAAATAGAGACTATGGTGAAATTGTAAATTAAAACATAGGATCGCACGAATGGTTATAATAATCTTTTAATATTAAAATTTTACCGTGATTTCACCTAGTACTCTTACCATTATATAGCCTATGTTACTCGAAGATAGTCTAGCTTCCCAACAGTGAAAGAGTTTTTCAAATTGGTTCACTAGTTTCAAAACCACAAGCTAAAATAGAAACAAACAAATAAATATAGATAATTCAAAAATTAAATACAGTTTAACCAAAAAATAACAGATTTCCTAAACAATACCGATTAATCCGTCTTCATTAATTGAAATGCCACCTTTCAACAGCCACAATCTGAGTGAAGGTTGACAATCATAAGCTGGTGAAGGCTCCATTTAACCGATCGTTTAGTAGATGACCGTTAATTAACTATAACACCGCATTGTCCCGTCACAACCTAATCCCGCTGTTAAATTTGAATATTTTGAAAGACGGAAAAGATGTGACTTTTTAATTATGTATTTGTTTAATAGCATTTTCAAAATGGTGGAGTATTCACTCAGTTTTGACAATTACCGGTACAAATATGGCGCCACTGGAAACATAAAAAAAATCCGTTCATATTTATGACAAGAACAAAATTTAATTGAATTTCTCGGAACAAGTCTTTGTTTTTTTTTCGGTTTAATACAAAAAAATAATTGTTTTTGGGCCTCAACTTTAAAATAAAAGTATGTTTTCAATACTTGTGTATAAAAAAAATCCTGGCAGTTGACAAATTATGAATCCTCTCTTTTGACTCGTATTCTTATGAAACATCCAACCTGCCTCTTATAAGCATTTGTTCCCAAAAATAAAGGACAACCAATACTAGTGGTGAATGATCGCATTCGGCTCTCAACGGATATTACTTTCTGTTTGCAACATTGCCCAATTTCATTCAACACGGGCTCGGTGCAAACTTCGAAGCAATAATATTTTAAGGCGATTATTTTTTTATCTGTGGTAAATTCTCCTAAATTTACCTTCTAGTGGTATTTATTGAGTACTACATCCTCGCCCGTTGTTTCACTCGTGTCTCGGGGGAACTATTTCCCGCACACGGATAAAAAGTAGACTATGTATTATTCTGACGTATAAGCTATAACATTGTTGCACAAGTTTGATCAAAATCCCTTCAGTCGTTTGCCCGTTAAGATGTTACATGCACACTCACAAACTTTCGCCTTTAACCCTTAACAACCCACAAGTGTCTCGCGGACTCATTTTTGGGTTTAAATATATAAGTGTGATTTTGATTTGAATAGAGTATTTTAGTAACATATGAGGTGCATTTAATGGAGTTACACTGTCACGTCAAAATAAATAGTAGACTGTTATTCCAATGAATATATACGCCCATTTTAAAGGGTGGCAATAAAATTGGAACACCTATAGTATCAGACTTCAGTCGTTATTTGTTTGCTATAGCAAAACTGTTTTTGCCACGAACGGGTGTATAGTTTCTACAAAATTCTTCGTGAAAAAACCGACACAACACCGCGCACATGGAACTAAAGATTTTCCATTCCCTTATTTCAAAATAACGTGCATCAAGAACACGATTGATAGAAACAATAAAAGTATACACTACGAATATAAAAGAGAAGAGTTTAAGGCCATTATTTTAATATTGTGTAAGTGCGTTGTTAGTTCTCAAATTCAGATATAACTAGCTTCTGCCAGCGGTTTCATCCGTTTCCCGATGGTATTCCTTCTTGCAACCAAATAAAACGTAGTTATGCTGATATATAATCTATGTATTATATTATCATCGGAGTGCACGTTATTGTCGGTCCTGCGCCTGATCTCTCTCCGGTCGTGTCGGATTGCCGTCCCATCGGGTTATGAGAGTGAGGGAATAGGGATTGCACCTGCGTCTGCGCAAATGCTTGTGCACTATAATATGTCCTGCGCAGCTGGCTGATCTCTTTAAATGAGAACAGCCGCCATGGCCGGCAATCGGCTAGGACGCCATCATCATCATCATATTATCATCAAGTTTCATTAAAATCCGTCTAGAAGTTTTTGTTTGATGAAAAAGTACCTAAAATACACACACATACTCAGAAATTTTCGTATTTATAATATTATCGGATAGTTTCACAGGTTCCAGATAAAATTGAAGACAACTATCAGACAGATTAAGCCGTAGAATAGTAGTCAAAATTAAAAAGATTTCTATGAGACTGTCTGTTACATAGCTATCTACAACTTTATCTGGGATCTCAAAACTGACCGTTAATCTAAGGATTAAGGCCCATTTACACATTGCGATTTCATTGCCCTTTGCTTGCCATTTTATTGCAGCAAGATGCTACTTGCACTGTGTAAACGTAATCTTGAAATAGGTAAATGGTCGCCTGTCAAATATTCCTGCAATAAAATGGCAAGCAACGGGCAATTAAATCGCAATGTGTAAATGGGCTTTTAGTATAGATAAGGTGTACAACAACAAAAACATGATTGGTAAAAACATAAAGTGAATGTGAAAGAATAGGGGAATTTGAGGTTATAATTTTAATCTATACTAATATTATAAAGCTGAAGAGTTTGTTTGTTTGTTTGAACGCGCTAATCTCAAGAACTACTGGTCCGATTGGAAAAAAATCTTTTAGTGTTAGATAGCCCATTTATCGAGGAAGGTTATAGGCTACTTTTTATCCAGGTGCGCGCAGTAGTTCCCACGGGAAAGCGGGTGAAACCGCTGGCAGAAGCTATAATTTATAAAAGTTTTGTTAGTTCTTTCATTCAGGTTTATAGGTATAATTCAGACCAGACGAATATTCTAGAATAAGTAGTAAAGAGAACAGATCTACCCGTGTTCTGATGTGCCACGCTCAGCTTGCTAGTCGTAAACTGCAGACAACGTATTAAGCTGGATATTCTAAATTCAGTTTTGATAAAACTACACTTTCAGAATGTGTAAAGTCTGGGTTGTATCTACCTTTAGTTTGATACCTAATTAGATAATTTATTGCCTTTGTTTCTTATGTTCTTACCTATAAAACATGTAAGTATTTTTCAGTCTCTCACGGTCTAAAGGCTATACCTACGGACTTATCAATTGCAATGAAATCGATGGAGACCTTTAGTTATTCTATATGAATGTTTATGGTTACAAGCTTCCCGAAAAACTGTAAAAACATAGTTTCTGTACAACAACCTTAAGTCCTTCTAAACTTAAAAGCAAAACCATCCACTCACGCCAAAGTGTGTATTCCAAAATCAAATAAATTAACCAGACAAAAACTTGGCGAGCCAGAGCACTACCCGACACGTCACGAACACACCGAAGAGGTCATGAATACTTTTGTAAAAAACCTCTCATTCAAATTAAGTCCCTTACTGAATAATTCATACAATTTGACAGGAGTGCCACTTTACTGACACAATTTGAATCTAAAAACGTTGTATCTAGAAAAATCCCCGTGATCCTGAGAAGTGGGTTCTTTGAGGAAACTACATTACCATACATGGCTTATCTCGTGGCTGAGCTTATTCTCGCCGCGTACAAAATTCAAGGATAAATAAGGATAAGTGCTCACAATGGTTGTGGGATAAATATTTCCGCGTCACAACTGTGTAGACGCGCCCTTATGAGTGGCGTGTCTGTGTGTTGTTGTAAGATAGTGTTGTTTTAAATAATTGCTGTAGTTTCGGGGAGGGTGGAATTTACTGTCTACAGAAATTATTATGTTGTAATTAAAGGAGAGGGGTAATTTATTTAGGTATGGGAAGCAAGGGGATTTTTTGGAAGCAGAACGGAGTCATAGATTTATCAATAATTCAAGGAACTGTTAAATCTTTTATGTCTGGACAAAGCAGGGATTCATTAATAAACTATAACATCCAAATTAATATCACGTTTGCAGTTTAAATAACTTTACTTTTTCCTACAAGCCACACCTACCACATTTCAAAAATACATCACAAATTACAAACCCAGTTTTTTTCCTCTTTTATCGTTTATCCATTCGACGTAAACAAACAAGCGTAAACAAACATAAATCCTCTTAATTTAATATTTACGATGATGTCAAAGTAACCAACATATATGGCACGTAACTTTTATATCTTTTGCGACGTAGAACATAAAAAGTGCGTCTTAACCACTAAGTTTTTATGTGCGTGTTGACTGGAAGAGCTTGGAAGAGGCTGTTAATAAGAGTAATTAACCTTATAACATATTTAATCTATACTAATATTATAAAGAGGAAAACTTTGTTTGTTTGGTTGTAATGAACAAGCTCAAAAACTACTGGACCGATTTAAAAAATTCTTTCACCATTCGAAAGCTACATTATCCACAAGTGACATAGGCTATATTTTATCCGGGTACGGGCAGTAATTTCCACGGGATGCGAGTGAAACCGCGGGAAAACGGCTAGTGTGATATAATTGTTTGAAAACTGTGTTAAATTTTAAAGGAAAATTAAGACTTTACTGCCCGTCTGTAACCAGGCTGTGTAAAGAACCGTGATAGCTTGACAGTCGAAATGTTCACAGATAATGTATTATTGTTGCTGCTACAACAATATATACTGAAAACTAGAATGAAATACTCCCATATTTATAACAAATGTGATATTTCATAGATTATGGTATGGAACACATCGTGCGTTCAACACACTTGGTAGGTTTTTTAAATATATTTTCTGATATTAATCTGATACTTGTATCAAAAAACAGAAATTTCAGTATTACTTTCAACAAGCTGTTTCCCGCTATAGTGATGTATAATGTGATGACAAAGTTATTATATTTCTTTTATATACCTATTTTAATTTAAATATATTTCAAGTACTGTCATGTAAATCAACAAATCTTGGTCACCCTTATTTATGCTGCTTGGTGCAGCTTGATAGACAGGTGGCTCCCTCTAGAGTAGCACCAGTGATGCTCGCTAGGTGTGCGTAATACGATACTGGCTGAATTACATCATAAACTGGCGCTTTTCGCTTTAAAGCGCTTTTTTTTTTTTTTTGTATAAACCCATTATGAGTGCAGCAACTGTTTTAAAATAGTTTTTTTTATGCAGCTGTAACTATAAAACTGTTTCGGTAGATATTATTTTCTTTTGGACCAGTTTCAGAGGTTGCAGATAAAGTTCCAAAAAGATAATTCCATAGAAAAGTAGTCTTCTTCTTCTTATCGAGTGAGCTGCAGGTTTTTAATCACCTGACAAGCCCTAGTGTCAGAGTTTTCTCAAATCCGCCTGACGGCCTCTGACGTGGAATTATAACTACGACTGCTACTGAGTAACAATCGAGGACGACGGCTTTACGTGCCCTCCCAGGCACGGGGGTGTAACACCGCCAACTTCCAAACTCCAGGCTGCTTTGTGAAAGTTTCTAAAACCCACAAAGCGATTTCGGCCTGACCCGGGAATCGAACCCGAGACCCGTGGCACGGCAGTCGCGCTATGCGACTACTAGACCAACGAGGCAGAGGCAGAGGAAAAGTAGTCAAAATTAAAAATTACGCTTAGCTATCTAGAACTTTATCTGGCACGTCTGAAACTGGCTCTTAAAGTTAGTATAGTTTTCATTTCTATGATTTTGCCTTTTGCTTTCTATTCTGATATTATAAACGTCAAAATCTATAGCTTCAATAATAAGAAAGGTTAAATAAAAGCCAATAAAAGTCTTTGCAATTCAAGGTTCACAAAGAAAAAGAAAAACACTAGTAATAGCAAAGTTTCCATGATCTATATTACATCTCTATTTATCTTTTACAAAGAAAATAAAGATACCCGTATACTGAACAACTAAAATACAAGTGAACGATGAAACTTCCCGCGCAGAGGGAATTATGTACTTAGGAACTTTTATGAAAATATAAACCCTATTTATTGTAAGTTAATAATAGTAGTATATTTTTGGATAATTGTATTAATGTTTAATTTACTAAAAATAATGGTATTAAACTGGTAAATTAATGTATATTTTTTCATTATAAGTCCCTGTATGGGAATTTGACTGTGTGTTACTTATGGGAAAACCTGAAAAGCTTCTTTTGCCACTTTTGAAAAACTTGATCATTACAGTATTTCTCCAAGACTTCGTTTAGAAAAAAGATGTGAATGATGAAAAAGTGCACCATGTAGTTCCAGCTAAATTATAAATAAATATAATATAAGATTTAAATAACATAATTTAAATATATTTCATTTTATCACTAGCCTCTAGTAATAGTTGTGAGAACTACTCTGCGCACCCGGATGAAAAGTATAACTTACATCGATAAATGGGCTATCCAACACCGAAAGAATTTTTCAAATCGGACCAGTAGTACCTGATAGCGCATTCAAACAAACGAACAGATTCTTCAGCTTATTTTTTAGTATAGATGCACTGTCCAACATGGTCCTTACTAAGTCTGTCTTAAGTTTTATCATTTTCCTTGTACACGAAACTCATGGTTAAGTTACCACAGACAGACAGACATCCCCAGACGGTGCTAACGTCCGCCGCCATTTATAAAATGCTCCTAAAACGGTTATACCACGGTATATCCGTATTCAAGGCGAGGTAAACGGCTGGATTATATGCCATTTTATATTGTTTGATGTTCGAAGCGTAGTGGTAACGTTGCATGTTTGTGTTTGGTATGGTGGATCTCATAATGCATCGGCATTATGAGATCATCGGCATTAAGGATTCGTAAAAAGAGTAATATAATTACTAGCTTCTGCCAGCGACTTCGTTCGCGGATCATGTCGTTTATGTTAGAAGTACCTACCTCTTTGATAGTTTTGGCTGCACGAAGTGGCAACATCTTACAAATAAAGACTTTCTTAAAGCATAACATAATTAAATTGGTTAAACTTAAATTACTTACAAACTAGGCCATTTAAACAACTACTTCTTTTGTACGAAATGTTTAACAAAAGCTATAGAAGTATTATTCAAAATTAATGCATAATAATATCCTCAGGAACATGGTGGATAAATCCCTGTATCTATTTATGACGTATAAGCTATATTACTGCCAAGTTTCATCAAAAACCGCCCAGCCGTTTCCACGTGAAGAACTGACAAACATACACACTCAAAACTTTCGCTTTATGATAATGTGATGCGTCTAACTTGGCAATGAAACGCATTCAAATACATAGATTATTTTTCATCTTGGCAACGTGAGATCCGCCAATATACTGCAGTAGATACCGTTTATATTTATTTTCGCAATAAGATAGCATTGCACCATGTTTCTACTGCATTGTTTGGATGGATGTTGCAGACATTTAGCTGACATTGACAAAGTCGTGAGATAGAAGGAGAATAAGTCGGTCAAGGACGACTCGTGCTCACGGCCGCAGCTTTTGATACGGCTCTGGATTTTGCTGACAATGCAGTTATTTTTCATCGTCAAGATAACAAGCGCCAGAAAAAAGTCTGAAAAACCGGCCAATGTGTTTAATTAATTTCACTTGTTTACGTATTTCGGTCATTTCATTAATTTCGTTCATTTCATCCAGTTCGTTCATGAATTGAAAAAACGTATGAAATGAAGGAAATTAACAAAAGTAACGAAACTTTCCTTCGTTTTATTCGTATCATTCGTTTCATTCGTTTCATTCCATACATTTCATTCGTTTCATTTTACTTTGTTACTATTACTGAATCAATACTGCTTAGTACATACCTACTAATAAAATGCATCAAAAACTGTAATTTGGTAATGTTCAGACAACAGCAGGTCAACCTACCCGAAACTGACAAATTTTACCAACCGAACATAAACCCTCCACTATTGTGATAATCTTATTCCGCCATCAATGTCCATTTTTAAATTTATAAGCAGATTTAAACTTGGAAACTCGAGTTGAACACTATGAGCGATCTTTTTATTTCATTTCTACGTGTTAATGGAGGTCCTGAAACATCTCATTTATCTTCTTAATCAATGACTTGAGTAACAAGTCCACGTACGACCCTTACTGTGACAATATAAGTTACTTAATAGTAATCCAATAGGTCGAGAGCTCGTGTTAGTTTATTTTATATTATCTTCGACCTACACGATACAGTCCTTTGCGTTTGGTTGCTATGCATAATTGCTGTGAAGACATTAAATTTAAGGTTCGCTGAGCTTTGCTCTTCGCCGAAAAAATCTGATTACCCAAAATGTATCATATACTGATAATATAAAGAGATATTTTTTTTTGTTAGTTTATTTGAACCGTAAAGGCTCAAAAACTACTAAACCATTTTTTCACACTTTTCAAAAGCTATTCTATCCCTGAATGACATAAACTACACTATCCGGGTATGAGAATAATTTTCCTAGCTTGTCCGATATTTTCAATTACAAGTAAAAATTAAAATCTTTTAATATAAAACGTGGTCTATAATTCAAAAAGAGTTTTCTCGTACTGTAGTGAATAATCGTAAAGAAAGAGAAAACGTTTAAAGAAAATTCCCCGCGCAATAAACATTGAGTAAAACGTTTTGTCGCAGCTCTCCGACTATAAAGAATCATTAATGTCCGCATTTTATATCGAAGTGTTTGCTGAAAGATTCAATTACTGCTTTTCAGGACTCTGTAATGTTCACTAGGTAGTTGTTAATAGTAATAGTTATTATTAAGAGGCATTTGTTTGTTCACAATATAGTCCCATTTTTGGAGTTGTTTTACCTATTTATAAAGTAAATAGTTACATTTATTATTGAGGACTAGTTTCCGCTAGCGGTCTCACCCGCGTCTCGAGGGAACTACTCCGAGTCCCCAGATAAAAAGCTCTTAGCCTTCCTCGATAAATGGGCTATCAAATACTGAAAGAATTTCAAATCGAAACAGTACCTAGTTCTTGAGAAAAGCGCGTTGAAACAAAAAAACTCTTCAGCTTTATATTATTAAGTACATTTCCATTACATCACAACAATCTATAAAAACTTAGATATTTTACCAAGTTTATGTAACTGATCATTTTGTATAACGAACCAAGCCGTAGGTAAGTACTAGTCTTACAAAAGGAATGCAGTCCATCTGTGCAACCAAGGCAGCCTGAATACTCTAGGGACTGTGATTAATCTGGTAAATACATTGTTCGCTAGCACTAAAGAAAAATGGCGCACATTAACTCTGCTCGCGTAAGTTAAGAGGCGATTTAAAAGTAATGTGGTTTGATTAACGATACAATCTCTGCATAAAGCTTTGTTTACAAAAATACTACATGTATTATTTTTTGTTTATTCTACGTGTTGTTTAGAATTGGTTCTTCAAACAATACAGACAGAATTGTGTTGCTGGAGAGTTTGTTCCACCATTTCTTCATCCCAGCTAAAACACATTGGAAGTGGTGAAGGGAGGGCGTTTTCGGGGAACTTCACCTTCAAAAAGTGCTCATTTGCAGCCTACTTTGAATAAATGACTTAGTATCTATTTTATTATACAGCATTAATTGTTACTTTCTTGAAACATTTACCAGTCACATTTTGTAAAAAAAAAAACGATGTTTAAATTCAGTCTTTCAAGAATTTCAAGTACTCTCAGCATTTTTTAATTTTGTTAATACCTTTTTAGTAGTATATAAAATAAAGTTATCTCAGCTTTAATACAGATGATTAACTTTTCTAGTAATTATTATCTCGGGTAATTCTCTATTAAAATATCTACTGAATTTTCTTACAATCAAGTAATATTAGTACTTGAAAAACTAAAGTAGAAAAGCTTTTTGTCTGATAAAAGAAAATTGTGCATGCAGTTGACGTTATAGTAACATCTATGGGTCTACAAAAATTTAAACAGGCGATCGTCATATGTTTAAGAAAATTTTGTATGGAGAATTTTCTAAAACACGTGATGATCGCTTGTTTAATTTTTTTGTAGTAAGACTATACGAGTGTTTCGTTTGTGGCTTATTTTGACCTCTCGTATTGCCACTGATTTTATTATTCAATATACGCTGAACAAACCGGATAGTTTCAAAACAAAAATTTGGCGCACAAAATTCCTACAAATCACACACCTTTTCACCAATCCACATTAGTGGATTTTCCGATTGAAACCGCATTGCATTTTGAACTCTAGTACACGTCAATAGCTTTCATTGTCCCCTGCACTACTTCAGTGCAGGACTCTCCACCCGTCTCGACGTCATTGTTCGATAGAACGGTGTTCTCGAACATTCGTTAACTATACAAGAGAAATAAATAATGCACAGTCCTAGGTGGTGAACTAATGCTATGTTTTGTGATGCAATAATGTCTCGACCTTGACAGTTTGATTTTAATTATGAGTAAATCTGTAAGATTTAATAAGTTTTCTTATAGCTAAATGTTGTTCAAAGCACAATTTTATTTTCTTTATGTATGTAAGGTCGGTAGGGGCAAGACCGAACGGTTTTTCAATGAGATGAGCAGTGTTGTGTTTG
>NWSH02000008.1:14439627-14452111 GCA_002382865.2 Heliothis virescens | reverse complement strand
GTCTACAATAAGGCCTTCACTCCAAGATCCTTTAGTTGCAGTACCTGTACCCCATGTAGATGATTGTGAAACTGACGAGAGTGATACATCGCCAGAAGAAGAGGTAGATGAAGATTTCTGGATTGACAGCACCGAGCCGCAATTATTTACACAACCCGAATTGAATAACCTAGTGCGTGACTTAGATCTCTCCAAAATTGGAGCAGAACTTTTAGGATCTCGACTGAAAGAAAAGAATTTATTGACTACGGGCACTAGTTTTTCATGGTATAGAAATAGAGAAAAGGCTTTTGTCCCATTTTTTTCCCAATATGGTGATTTAGTATACTGTCAAGATATAAACGGGCTTATGAAAATGTTTGGTATCGAATATGACACTAGTCAGTGGAGACTTTTCATTGACTCGTCGAAAAGAAGCCTAAAAGCGGTACTTTTACACAATGGGAATCAATATGCTTCATTGCCTGTGGGTCACTCTGTACATCTGATAGAAAGTTACGAAAATTTAGCCCTAATTCTCGAAAAGATTGACTACAAAAATCATAAGTGGGCTGTATGCGGTGATTTAAAAGTCATATCTTTATTACTTGGACAACAACGGGGCAATACCAAATTCCCATGCTTTTTGTGTGAGTGGGATAGCCGCAACAGAAATATGCATTGGATAAAAAAGGATTGGCCTTTGAGAGAAACGTTGGAACCCGGAACGAAAAATATATTGCAAGAAAATTTGGTCGATCCAGCCAAAGTGCTTCTACCTCCACTTCACATCAAACTTGGACTCATGAAGCAATTCGTAAAAGCACTATCAAAGCAAGGAGAGTGTTTTAAATATCTTTGTAGCAAATTTCCATCACTTTCAGAAGCTAAGCTTAAAGAAGGGATATTTGTCGGTCCAGATATTCGAAAACTCATGACAGACGAAGACTTTGAAACTAAAATGAACTGTGAAGAAAAGGAAGCCTGGGTTTCTTTCAAGAAAGTGGTTAAATATTTTCTAGGCAATAAGAAAAGTTCAGACTATGTCCAATTAGTGGAAAACATGTTAGAAAATTTCAGGAAATTGGGGTGCAACATGAGCTTAAAAATTCATTTCCTGAAATCTCACTTGGACTTCTTTCCAGAAAATCTTGGGGATCTAAGTGAGGAACAGGGTGAGAGATTCCATCAGGACATAAAGGCTATGGAAAGACATTATCAGGGGAGATGGAATGTTAACATGATCGCAGACTATTGTTGGATGTTACAAAGAGATACTGAGGCGAATGAACACAGACGAAAATCTTTAAAAAGAAGCTTCACTGACAAGCGGAAGAGGTATTACAAGGATTTATAGAAGTTAATTATGTACGCTAGTTAAGTTTTAATATCATAGAAACCTATATAAGTATGTAAGCTTCATATTTTATTTTTATTTTTAATAAAACTTCCTTTTGACGCATTAAATTTGTATTTTTTTTATATTTCATATATTTAAAAAACCTTAGGTGATAGAAAAAAACCACTAGTATATTCGAATCCAGCGCCCTGTAATTACTTAATATAGATACCTTTCGAATAAACAATTTTTAAGAAGGTCAATTTTGCATACCTGTGTAATTATTAAATGCTAGGAACAACTACTACAAAAACAGCTGAACATTACTCAAGATCCAAAGACGCACAAACAAATGACAACAGCTTCGAACTTCAAACCCAGTTGACAGAATGCAAAACAATAATAGTCACACAACTTCACAACGCTAAGATTTCACGCTCAATAAACCGAAGCTTGTGGAGTCAAAAATTCCGCACTTCCATACCGGGCCGCATAATAAAACTTGCGGAACAGGAAAACTTGACAATAAATCAGAGAAAGGTCGAATATGGCCCCACTTGGGCATTCGGGGAAGTATTTTTTTTTTCTATTTTTGATAGAGAAATGGTAATTTTGTGTGCTGTATAGCGTGACGAGTGATATTTTTGTTCAAAATATTTTTATCGATTTTCGCTCTTAATTTCATTTTTAACCGACTTCAAAAAAGAATGAGAATCTCAATTCTTAAAACTCAAATTATAATTTTTATAAGACATCATAAAAGGAGTCTAAAACAATGAAGAAAAAAATACGCATAGACGCATTACTCGATAGTCGTAAATCACCCTCGCATAGATCTATAAAACCAACACCACCGATAGAAACGGTAGTTAGTTTAAACCAATAGACGATAGTAAGACATAGGTATTCAGCATTTGTCATACGGAGTTCAGGTGGTACGTACAAGACAGGCAATTTATAGCACCTACTTTACTGCGACGTTGTTTGAGGAGCTACCATATTCGCAGCTGATGTTACCATTTGATATATCTAGTGAAATTACCTTTATTATAAGGCTAGGAGAGTGTCTGCGTAATGAAAATTATGGAATATTTTTGTAATTTTTCCACTGCTGTGTATAGTTCGTTCTGTGTGAATAAGACCGCTTTCATGCGAACATTATTCTCGTCATTATAAAATTAAGCAGGCTCGCGATTCTCGAATATTATACCTAATATGCGCGGAAAAACATTTATTTCAGTGAACTGATTATCCATGGTACAGATGACAGCACATCAAGTTACCACAATCTGTCTTTCTGCTATAGATTTTCAACCTTATCACAATGGTGGAAGGTTAATCAAAATCAATCAAAATCAATTTGGCAGATTCGAATAGGTTGACCTGCTGTCGTCTGGACAAAAATTTATGAGCAAGATAGTACTTCCATATATTTAGTTCGTCATACAGACAAATTCTTAAAATCCCAGTCGATGGCAATAAGCTGGCTATTAAAAAATTAGGCCTTAATTATAACTAAAGTAATAACCCGCGTTACCTCTCTGCGAATTAACTTCAAACGTGTGCCTCATAAACGTGTAAGAGCCCTAGTCGTAATTCACCCACTAAAAACTAGTTTAGGCTTAGGGTCCGTTTAAGTTACACTAGTAAATGTTCATTTTATCATCGCGTATCAAATATTTAACAACGAGTAACGATACTAACGTTAAGCTTCTGTTTACATTAGAATAATTTGTTAAAGAGGTAATGGTAAAATCATCAGCCTTTTATTATCTCAATACAGGGCTCAATCCTCTTTTCATAGAGAGAAGGAAAGAGTATTAATCCTCACGCAATTACTGAATGGTAAAATGCTATAAAAAAATGCTCTTATTCTACCAAGTTCTTGTTACTAGTCTAAACGCATCCTTAGTAATAATTCAGCTCAATTTACTTAGAAAAAACTACCAGTCAAGTCAATTTATAAAACCAGAAAATTACCAGGGATTGAAAATAATCTCATTGATAAATACTTTAAATTCAATGTTCATGTACCGCTCGAGTGCTTCGTAAAGGCTTTAATCAAAATAGTTTTAAATTTTAATTAAATTACTGAAGTGGCAATCTTTGCCCCATTGTGGCAATTAGTCAGTAGTGTTTTAAAATGAAATATTTATCTTTGCTTCGAGTGGTTTTGAGGATGTTTTATCAATATGTGCTATTATTTTATTTTAATTAAAATTGTATTGATACAACGTCCACGTTTGTTTGGTGGTATTTTTGCCGTTCGATGTGTTTTTATATCATACTAGCTTCTGCCCGCGACTTCGTACGCGGATCATGTCGCTTATGCCAGCGACAACGGGGTCGTCAAAATCAAAGATCTGAAGCATCTGACGTCGTATTCTAAGAGCCCGGTAGCGACTGAATAATGTGCGAGGCGATTCAGAACTTTCATTTTTGTAAGTCAACCCACCAGACTAAACAACTTTTGCTAAGACATCATTCCTACACGTGTTATAGTATAGCTCGGCTCTTGAAGTTCCACATAAGGTGTTCTAGACCTTCAAATAAAATATCTCAGCAGAAAAATTTCATCACGTGGATAAATTTTTATAGTGGCACCATTCTTGTATCTCTTATAGTTTAGCTCGTCTGTTGCGGTTCTGCATCAGGTAAACACACCAAAAACATAGGACTTTCATACAAACTACCAACCCCCGTTGTACTCCCCTATATTTTCGTAAAATGTGATGCGATGTCTACACCCTAAGAGAAACCTATCTTCAAAATTTCATGTCACTTTCTTCAAAAATCATAAGCCTTCTATACAAATTACTAAACCCCTATTTACCCCCTTAAGGGTGGAATTTCAAAAAAATGGTGAAACACGTGTATACTTATTTATTTCAAGGAGTAACTTCACCAAGTTTCATGTCGAAATTCGTAATTAATATTCATTCGCCATACAAAGTTTCAACCCCTATTTCAACCCCTTAGGACAAGAATTTCAAAAAATCCTTTCTTAACACACGTCAGAGTCTTAAGATAAACCTTTGTGAAAAAAATCAGCTTTATAGGTTCACGGGTTTGGGCCCTGCGATGTTGAGTCAGTGAACCAGTCAGGACTTTGAGTTTTATTTATATGGAAGAAGAAGAAGATAGAAGCAGAAGAAGAAGATAGAAGACTACTCGATGCACCCGGATAAAAAGAAACCTATAGCCTTCCTCGATAAATGAGCTATCTAACACTGAAAGAATTTTTCAAATCGGACCAGTAGTTCCTGACGATTAGCGCGTTCAAACAAACAAACAAACTCTTCAGCTTTATAATATTAGTATTTAATAGATTAAATACTCTTAATCAACAACAATATTTATTATTTATTTGGATAAAGATTATATTATTACGTGATACAACTCTTAACAAATAATGCATTCATTTCCACCAAAGATTGCCATAAAAACGGTTCTAGAGAGTTAATCTTAAAAGATAGACATATACTGTCGCGACATTTTTTTTAGCTCATTTCAAGAGGAATAATCTTTCCTACATATATTTTTGTATCTTGAACCGTTTTCGCAGCGCACGCAACGAAAGCCCTCAAGGATGAATAATCTTTCCCGTTTTTTCACATTTTCCATTATTTCTTCGCTCCTAATAGTTGCAGCGGATGTGTATATTAGCCTTAAAGCCTTCCTCGATAAATGGGCTATCTAACACTGAAAGAATTTTTCAAATCGGACCAGTAGTTCCTGAGATTAGCGCGTTCAAACAAACAAACAAACAAACAAACTCTTCAGCTTTATAATATTAGTATAGATTTTTAGTTTAAACAAAACTGAAGTGAAGAAAGATTTCTGGGTAGTTGTCATGGTTTAGTAAACTTCTTACATGTAGTCATTTCTCCCTATCCTTTTCATCTTGTTAACTTCGTTTGACGGTGGCAGAACCTACACCACTCAACCAGCATTTAAAACCAGTACCATTAGAAAATATGTATTGAAAAGATTCAAAAGATTCATGGTTTTCAAATTGAGGCAACCAATATAGATACTCATATAATTATAGCAAACACAATTAACTTTTATACTCGACTTTATTTCCACAGTAATAATCCATCCCAATTCATTGTCAGTACTCAAATTAATATTCCCGATCCCGACCCAAAGGTCGCTAGCCTGAATAAATACTATCCCAAACGTTACATAAAACGGCGTATATAAAGCCAATTAAATATTTATTTATCTAGAACGGTTATACCTTCGGGGCGTAATGAATAAAAGGATATATTTTATTCATAGGAACACAGGTCAAGTTCGTAGCGCGTTCAGCTCAGACGCTGCAATATTTCAGACGGGACGTCTCCTATATATTATTCTATGATAGTAATTTGTCTGAGAACAATGAAAGATTTTTCGCTTGGAGCCAAGGGCAATGTCGGTAAATAGTTGTAAGTCGGCCCTTGGACTATACTGGTGTTTGGTGCAAATAGAAAGAACTTGGTGGTTATGGTTACCATACCTACATAAGAACATATGTTACTTCGAAATCCTTAAGTAAATCAACGTCATCAGCGACGTCCTTATTATAATTATTTGTCTTCTTCATATTATTATTCATATTCTTCTTCGTATTTCATTCTTCATTGAGTGATATTGGTTTAGACAAACGGTCATGTTCACATACTCGAAGCATACAAAGTTGCCAGACCGACACAGAAAGAATACACGACAAAACATTCGTAATAACTCGCTCCCGCTGATCTTATAACTTACACCACATCTCTAGTGAAGAGCTTACACGGTCATGCTCAGATAGCATCGAGGTATCGCTCCTAATCGTCCATTGTGAGAGGATAACGATCGCTCCTCCTGCCCAGGCCACAATAGAGTCTGCCTTTCCCACGTGGTGTCCCATCACTCATGTGTGCTTTCTAATGATTGTCGAGCTAAAATCGCTTTGTCTCTTGCTGGCTGCGATTTTACTGTAATCGCCGTGATCGTCTGTCGTGCGACTGGTTCTTCATTAGTTTCCCAGACTATTTGTAACTGAACTAGTTCCAATGGTATTGTGGGAATTTATAATCAAGTGTAACTAACCAAAAAGTATTTTTCTGAAATTGGTATGATTTAGTAGGGTAATTTTAAAGCAGATTATTTATTTATTTATTTATTTATTATTTATTAAAAGGTACACTTTAAATCTTATAATTTACATAGTGTCCAACAAAACTATACATATAGTTTGTCTGTTGGATCAATGTTGTTATTCTTAATGCATTATCTTATGAACTAAGTTTACAATGACATATAGTAATTATGTATTTATATTAACTATTATTATATGTATAGATAAATATCATATAGTAGTATTGTTTTATGTTATATATTATGTATCGTACTTATAAACTAGGTTTATTAGTATTATATTCTATTAGTAGCTATATAATATATTAGAAATACTAGATATTTAGATATGATATTAAGTATGTAGGTAAGTATGAATGTTGTAAATTAAATACAAGTATAGATATTAAGACTAACATATGTATAGTATAATATTAGTTTAGGATTCGTAAAGTAATATAAAATTAAGGTAGTGTATTAAGTAGGTACTTTTTTAGATTTTTCTTAAATTTATTTTTATTTTTTTCGTCTCTGATTTCGTCTGGTAAGCTGTTGAGTATGTAAGGGATACGCTTTTCTAATGTTCTGTCTCCATAAACATTATTTACTCCCGGTACTACATATTTACCAGACGACATCGTTCGGGTGTTATATTTGTTACATACATTTATTAATAATGGATTATGCTCCTGATTACTATGGTTATTAGTTGAAAGTAAGTATTTATGTTTAATGCTGACCGGTAATACTTTACAAATTTTATATAGTTTATAGTAATCTTTTTTATGTTTATTTTTAGTTTTTTTATCCACTATTAGTTTTAAGAACCTTATTTGTATATTTTCTAATTTTTCTATGTAAGATTTGAATGTAAGTCCATAGCAATCAAGAGCATAATCGATTATAGATTCTACCATACATGAGTATAATATTTTTAGGGTACTAGTAGGAACTCGATAACTTAGGTGGTAAAATTTACTTAGGATAGTTTTAAGTTTATTGCACAAGAAATCTATATGTTCTTTCCATGAGAAATGCTCGTCGACTTTAACTCCTAAATAAGTTACACACTTAACTCTCTGAATAGGTTTGCAGCTACAATTGACACGGTTACCATGAATACAATCAAAAGTATGAGTGTATAGTGGTAGAGGATTTTCCTTTAGTGGTAAGTATGGTGAATGAATAATTATGAATTGCGTTTTTTCCGTATTTAGTACAATTCCGTTATCATGAGACCAATTAACTACGGCGTCCACGTCTTGCTGCACCAAGCGACACGTTTCAGCGAGGTCCGTGCCGGCTCGCAAGGCGCAGAGGTCGTCCGCGAACATATGCGTCGAGCAATGCTGCAGCACATTACAAAGACTATTTACATGCATTAAGTAGCATACGGGACCACTCCCTGAGCCCTGCGGTACCCCGCATCGGACCATTTTTTCATCACTCAACGCGTCGCCTATCTTGACCCGGTAAGAGCGTGATGTGAGGTAGTCTCTGAACCATTCCTTCAGAGGCTTCTCCACACCACATTCTTCTAAAGATGTTATTAAGGTGTTTGTTTCTAAGGTATCAAATGCTTTTTTGTAATCGAAAAATATTGCGACTATGAACTTTTTATCATTTAAATAGTTGTTAATTTCGTTGGTAAAATTAGACAGTAATGTATTAGTACTCTTTGCTTTTTGAAAACCGTGTTGTGATTTATTTATAATGTTATGTGTGCGTAAGTAGGTACTAAGTTGGTTTATTATGCATTTTTCTATAACTTTGTCAATACTGGATAAAATTGCTATAGGTCTATAATTAGAGTATATCTTGTGGCTGCCTTTTTTATAAATAGGACGTATTATTGCTTCTTTCAATTTATCGGGAAATTTGTGTTTATCTACGGATAAATTAATTAACTTTGCTATGATAGGACTTATTTCGTTAGCTATTATTTTTAAATCTGACATACGTATGAGGTCGCTTCCAGGCGATTTGTTAGCGTCCATGTTTTTAATAATTTTCGCAACGTAATTGTGAGTCACTGGTTGCCACCTCATATTTTTGTCAGGTTTTTGTACGTAATTGTGTCTACTTAACCATTTGTCGTCACATACATGTTTAATTTGTTGGATTTCCTCATCAAAAGTAGTTGCAAACCCATCCGCTATACATTTCGTGTTTCCCTGCATGTGCATATTAGATAGTATCACAAGGTCGTCTGCTGGTTATTCGATTGATACTAACTAGATAAATTTTTATAAAAACATATATTAAAAACACGAAAAATATTCAAAGAAAAAAGAGATTTGTCAGATTTTGCTGCGCAGTTTAATTCTTCTATGGTTGAGCTGACAGAATTTTGAAGATAATTGTGAAAACACTTTGGTTAAACAAAAAACGCGCTCACGATTCAAGTCATGGTGATTTCTTCCTATAGGTCAATAAAAGTTAAAACAAAGAGCTGGCTTTGTCCAGTAGTGAACTATTTAGAATATTAGCTCATACAATGAAAATTTCCATCTAGATAGCAGCTTTCCAACATACTATACATGGTTAGCCATTCCCTAGATATGTGAAAATAGAAGTAGTTAGCAAGAAAGAATAAAGCATGATCAAATCAGCACATATTTATAGCATATAGTACTTAAACACCCAAAAAAAACACATGCGTCAATTTTGCTTGCATTTAATTCGGATTTTCATCAATTCAGTAATCTTACATAAGATAGGATGGAGGTAGTGGGCCTGTAGGTTCTGAGATATTTAACATGGT
Organism: Heliothis virescens; assembly: GCA_002382865.2. Classification (NCBI taxonomy): domain Eukaryota; kingdom Metazoa; phylum Arthropoda; class Insecta; order Lepidoptera; family Noctuidae; genus Heliothis; species Heliothis virescens. The sequence goes on along the minus strand of NWSH02000008.1, from coordinate 14,442,920 downwards.
TTCGAATTTGGTCAAATATTTGACTAGCACACTTTTTAAAGTGGCAATATTACTTTGTTTGTATCTGCTGACTTGTTTCGTCTGTACGCCTATCTTAATTCCAGAAAACCTAAAATTCAAACACAAATGCTTGTAAAATAATTTAACTAGTATTACTACACCACTTACCAAAATGAAAGGCGGTCATTTCAGGTAATCTATGCCACTGGAGCGTTAGTCTTTCTTGTGCAACGGAATTTGTCGTTCGACTTTCCGGGCTGTTTGCGGAGCTAGTTGGAGCCGTGACCACGTTACGGGGGGGAGTGAGTTGCGGGTCGTGCGCGAATGTCCGTGGAGCTTTTGTACAAATTCCGACTTCACAAAGATAATATTTTTATGTTTAAAAAATATCTTCTTCTTCTTCTTATCGATGTGAGCTGCAGGTTTAAATCACCTGACCAAGCCCTAGTGTCAGTTTTTCTCAAATCCGATACGACGGCCTCTGACGTGGAATTATAACTAACGGACTTGGCTCACACTGAGTTTCATCGAGGACGACGGCTATTACGGTGGCCCTCGCCAGATACGAGGGTGTCTAAACTCGCAACTTCCAAACTCAGGCTGCGTTTGTGAAAAGCTTTTAACTAAAACCCCAAGCGATTTTCGGCCTGGCGCGGGAATCGAACCCGAGACCCGTGCACGGCAGTCGCGCTATGCGACCACTAGACCAAGAGAAGCAGTTAAAATATATTTAAAATTCTATATACATGTATCAACTTGTGTAGAGCTTTTTCGTTAAGTGTTACGCGATTGTTGTGTGGTGTATAATTTTCACCTTCAACATAGGGTGGGGTAGTCAACAAGCCAAAAAGTCTGACAACCAAGGCTTACTAAGGGGTGTAGGTTGCCAAAGATAACTGGTCTGTAGAGGTCAGAAAATAAGCGGATCATCTCCATGTAAAACTTGGTAAAAGAACACAGCTCGTATCCGGTTAGACTAGGAAACCTGCATACATAGCTCTGAAAAGGGTAGAGGATGAGTTATGTGGTGTGAGTAGCATTAAGCCACTTTGCTAACACGCAAAGTAATTACGTTCACTGAAGACTACAACATAGATACCATGTAAAAATAAGTACTTACCTTTACTAGTCGTGTTGCAAAAATCTGGTTTTGGTAGCCTACGTCTATGGGGGTCTCAAAAGCCGTTGCTTATCTACGCCAAACATGTACTGACCTTAATACTCCGTGGCGTAACTTCAAACGTTCATCACTGTGTTCGTCGAATATAGACCGGGCTTGCGTTGAAACGGGTTAGATTGTTATATTCTATTAGGGGATGTTTGGGTCAGTGAAGTCTTTATTTATAGAAATGACTAACCTTTAATAGTTTGTTCATAAAAATCATGAACGGTTTTTTTTTTTTACTGGATTAACAGTATCAAATAATTTCAATGAACATATCTATGTTATTTTTTTATATAGTTTTTTTGAGATCGTAATTTTACACTAACATTAGAAAATGTTACTGAGAGTAAGTTTATAAGTATCAGGTCTGATAAGAATATCCGTCACTGCATAATACTAAGTGTAGACGGTGTGATTTTAATCATCTGATCTAACGATACAATAATCAAATTAATATAGACACCCTTACATCACTTATAGTCGTTCTGCAAAATAAGCTCTTAAACAGATTAACTACAGGCTCATTTCGCTCAAAATAATATTTTTTACTAATGCAAACTAGAAATTTAACCTCAAAACACTCATCGTAGACGTCAGTCAAGTGTCAAATAGTTTAACAAGTGGATATGTCAGTAGCGAGCGTGATGGTAGCCAGTTTGATTCCCGAGGATGATCTTCTCCCGAATGGGTTTTTGTAGGATTAGCATAAGCTATGGTAATTCAATGTACCTATTGATGGTTGAGAATTTGTGCTTCAGGTTCTTTGAGGTGAACGCAGGTGAGATAAAAATTGACATACACGGTTGTTTGTCTACATCAAATAATAAGTAAACAATTTCTACTAATATTGTAACGCAAAAGTGTGTGTTGTTGTGTGTATGTCCTTTATTACTCTTTCACGTAAATGCTGGACCGGATTTTGAATGAAACTTGAAAATTAGAAAAACATAGTATAGGCTTTCTATCCGAGTAAGGGTAGGTAGATAATTGATTAGTCCCTAGAAGAGGAAGTAAATGCCCTGGCAGAAGCTAGTGATGTACTAAGCGAGGAAACATTTTTTTCTTTGTTTTGCATCTTAAGGATCCGAAATTACTGGAACCGATTTGAACATTTTTTCACTGTTCAAAATTTAAACGAAACCTGTGTAATAGAGGTTATGTTTTTTGTCCTGGTAGGAAAGGGAATACCCAGGAATAGCAGGTGAAACCCACGGGATACAGTAAAACAAGTTTATAAAGCATAGCAGCTATTCCCTGCGTTTCCATCGCCACATCAGCTTCACGCAAATACACACGAATAACTTACATTGCTGATAGAAAAAAACAACTATTCGACACTTAGAATAATTTAACATTAATAATTTAAAAATCTTTTCAATAATAGAAAATAAAAGTAAAACGCGAGTGCATACAATGCAATTATTTGCTCCCTACGAAAGAATGTTCATTTCATTAATAATACTTTTACAATAGAACATTTTTCTTGTAATATAGGTACCGATTGAAGAGGTTTCTGAAGACTAAGGGTATATTCAGACACATATATGTGAATAAATATTCTTACAAATTTTCCAGTTTGTTATACACTTTTCTCTTGATATCTCATCGAGTAGAAACAACTAGACCATTTAGCTGATAAAAAATACATATTGAGAACAATATGAGATATCGGATTATATGTTTTCTCGCGTGATAGTATGGTTAGTCCTGAAAGCGAACGTATAGATAGTCAACGAGCCTATATAGTAGTGACGAAAAGATTTGCTATCGTGTTTTTGTTTACTCTTTCATGATAATTATGACTGCATGGATTTTTGATGAAACTTGTCAACTAATATCAGCTTATTGCCAGAATAACGTACCTATAAGGCTACTAAATTTATACCTAGGCACGAGATAGTAGAGTTCTCGAGAAGGCAGGTGAAACCGATGGTGGCAATTTATTAATAGAATAATATGTCTACTTATTCTCATTATAGAATAGTTTTTATTATTTTATTTTATTTATTTATTTATTATTAAAAGGTACACTTTAATTTATAATTTACATAGTGTCCAACAAAACTATACATATAGTATTTGTCTGTTGGATCAATGTTTGTATACTTAATGCATTATCTTTGAACTA
>NWSH02000008.1:14424054-14439602 GCA_002382865.2 Heliothis virescens | reverse complement strand
AAGTTTACAATGACATATAGTAATTATGTATTTTTATTAACTATTATTATATGTATAGATAAATATCATATAGTAGTATTGTTTTATGTTATATATTATGTATCGTACTTATAAACTAGGTTTATTAGTATTATATTCTATTAGTAGCTATATAATATATTAGAAATACTAGATATTTAGATATGATATTAAGTATGTAGGTAAGTATGAATGTTGTAAATTAAATACAAGTATAGATATTAAGACTAACATATGTATAGTATAATATTAGTTTAGGATTCGTAAAGTAATATAAAATTAAGGTAGTGTATTAAGTAGGTACTTTTTTAGATTTTTCTTAAATTTATTTTTATTTTTTTCGTCTCTGATTTCGTCTGGTAAGCTGTTGAGTATGTAAGGGATACGCTTTTCTAATGTTCTGTCTCCATAAACATTATTTACTCCCGGTACTACATATTTACCAGACGACATCGTTCGGGTGTTATATTTGTTACATACATTTATTAATAATGGATTATGCTCCTGATTACTATGGTTATTAGTTGAAAGTAAGTATTTATGTTTAATGCTGACCGGTAATACTTTACAAATTTTATATAGTTTATAGTAATCTTTTTTATGTTTATTTTTAGTTTTTTTATCCACTATTAGTTTTAAGAACCTTATTTGTATATTTTCTAATTTTTCTATGTAAGATTTGAATGTAAGTCCATAGCAATCAAGAGCATAATCGATTATAGATTCTACCATACATGAGTATAATATTTTTAGGGTACTAGTAGGAACTCGATAACTTAGGTGGTAAAATTTACTTAGGATAGTTTTAAGTTTATTGCACAAGAAATCTATATGTTCTTTCCATGAGAAATGCTCGTCGACTTTAACTCCTAAATAAGTTACACACTTAACTCTCTGAATAGGTTTGCAGCTACAATTGACACGGTTACCATGAATACAATCAAAAGTATGAGTGTATAGTGGTAGAGGATTTTCCTTTAGTGGTAAGTATGGTGAATGAATAATTATGAATTGCGTTTTTTCCGTATTTAGTACAATTCCGTTATCATGAGACCAATTAACTACGGCGTCCACGTCTTGCTGCACCAAGCGACACGTTTCAGCGAGGTCCGTGCCGGCTCGCAAGGCGCAGAGGTCGTCCGCGAACATATGCGTCGAGCAATGCTGCAGCACATTACAAAGACTATTTACATGCATTAAGTAGCATACGGGACCACTCCCTGAGCCCTGCGGTACCCCGCATCGGACCATTTTTTCATCACTCAACGCGTCGCCTATCTTGACCCGGTAAGAGCGTGATGTGAGGTAGTCTCTGAACCATTCCTTCAGAGGCTTCTCCACACCACATTCTTCTAAAGATGTTATTAAGGTGTTTGTTTCTAAGGTATCAAATGCTTTTTTGTAATCGAAAAATATTGCGACTATGAACTTTTTATCATTTAAATAGTTGTTAATTTCGTTGGTAAAATTAGACAGTAATGTATTAGTACTCTTTGCTTTTTGAAAACCGTGTTGTGATTTATTTATAATGTTATGTGTGCGTAAGTAGGTACTAAGTTGGTTTATTATGCATTTTTCTATAACTTTGTCAATACTGGATAAAATTGCTATAGGTCTATAATTAGAGTATATCTTGTGGCTGCCTTTTTTATAAATAGGACGTATTATTGCTTCTTTCAATTTATCGGGAAATTTGTGTTTATCTACGGATAAATTAATTAACTTTGCTATGATAGGACTTATTTCGTTAGCTATTATTTTTAAATCTGACATACGTATGAGGTCGCTTCCAGGCGATTTGTTAGCGTCCATGTTTTTAATAATTTTCGCAACGTAATTGTGAGTCACTGGTTGCCACCTCATATTTTTGTCAGGTTTTTGTACGTAATTGTGTCTACTTAACCATTTGTCGTCACATACATGTTTAATTTGTTGGATTTCCTCATCAAAAGTAGTTGCAAACCCATCCGCTATACATTTCGTGTTTCCCTGCATGTGCATATTAGATAGTATCACAGTATCTAGCGATTTCTTACTATTTCCTAGTAATATATTTATTCTATCCCATATCTTTTTAATATTTTTATTACAGTTAATAATACTTTGTTTATCATATTCATTGCTACATTTAGTTATGGTTTTAAAACATTTATTTCTATATTTAGTATATTCTAATCTTTTTATCATATTCTTTGGATCATTGCACCAAACCTTGAACAGTCTATCTCTCTCCTTTATTAAATCTTTTAAATAATCCGTAACCCAACTTTTATTTCTAGTGCTTACATTAACGGTTACAGTTTTATAGCAATCATTGTAAATATTAATAAATAGCTGCTTAAGCGAGTTATACAATTCTATTGGACATTCGATAGATAACAATGCTTTAAAGTCCGTATTCAATAATCGTTCCCGAACTAGCCGATTATCAAGGACACGGCGGCGACTCGCGGTAGGCATGTTTCTCCCGCTCCGATCGTCAGCTGACCGTCCGCGTCCGCGCGATGCGCTGTTGCCAGCTTGTACGCTATTTTGTGAAGTGCGGTTCCACTGCACTGCGGCAGACACTAGAAAGTGATCCGATATTTTTTGCCGTATTACCGCGGAATTAATTTGTGCAGAAGGTGCCCTAATATATATATGGTCTAGGCACGATTCAACAACATTTCCTTTCATGATTTCTTTACGTGTTATTTTATTTATGCATTTAATTAATCCATATTCAGCTAATAAAGTTTCATATTCCATTACCCGGCAATCTCGACTTTTTAATAAATTTATATTTATATCTCCACATATAATTAAGTTACTCTTTATTGGTAAATTTTCTAATATTTTACGTAATTCTTCGAGAAATTGTCTGGTTTTATCTTGCTTGTTAATTTTTGGTGGTCGGTAAATACATAGCAAATAAATCGGATCACTCTCGCTGTCGAGCGCAATGGAAACACACTCTGCCGATTTCATATTATTTTGTATGCATTCCATATTATTCAATCGTGCCTTCAAAGTTTCGCGCGAGTAAACTAATACGCCACCCCCGGTTCGCCCCGTTCTTGTAACACTATGGATATCGAATCCTTTAATCTTATAGAAATTTACCATAGAAAAATTTATGTTTGGTTCTGTAATTATAATTATGTCGATATATTTTAAATTATCATTTAAAGTAACAAGTAGTTCGTGAAAATTCTTTTTTAAAGATCTAATATTTAAGTGTAAAATACAAAGGTCATTTTTATATTTGATAGATGATATCCACGTTTTTAAATTTTCTATTTCGCATGTTGTAACTGTATTATCACTAATTATATCAATATTGTCTAAGACAGTGAATTTTGATGCAGTTTTAAACACTTACTACGTGAATATTATGAATATAGGTACCTGTTTAGAATAAGAATATTAATTATGTACCTTTGGTTTTGTTTTGAGTAGATCGTTGATGTCATTATCACACCTCACCCAAATCGAATTTTCATCTTCATTTTTCTTGACTAAAATTTTACCTTTTGAGATCCATATGTACTTGTAAATATTGTGCAGTTCTTTCTTTGTTTTCCATAGCAGTGTTCTAGTAGCCTTAGTCAGATCTTCATTTATATATATTTTACCATTGTTGGTACCACCGGTTATTTTGTCACTCGTGATATCCGAAAGTTTCCGACGTTGAGTCAGCCAGGCGTCGCGGGATTCGGTTCCCGAGGTCTTAAATCCTACGATTATTGAAGCAGTTTTTACTCCTTGTTTTCTTGGTTGATTTCGTCTCACCCAATCTATATCATCGCTGCTGACGTCAATTATCTTTCCAATCTTGTTAACTATTTCCTTCACGTTTTCATCCGGCATCTGTTCTATACCTACGATTTCGATATTATGTTTACGTGTATTTTGCTCAAAATCGTGCACACGTTGTTCTAACGCGACGTTGCATTTTTCAAGGTATGTACACTTGTTGTTAATGTGTTCAACCGTCTTTTCTAGTTTATGTATTTTATCTTTCGATTTTTCATGTTCAGTTAGCAGGGTGTCGTATTTATCGGATAGTAGTGACATACTATGTTTTATGGACTCCAGTTGTTTGATGAGTCCAGGAATAGCCCGTACATTTTTTTGTATGTCCTTTAGGATCTTGTCCGGCTCTCGGTCGTCTTCCTCCGGGTCCTCACTATCCGACTCATCTTCTTCACAATTACTGCAATATATACGGTTTTTACCCGCTTTCAAATCGGCCGCCAAACCTTTCACGCAGCTCCTATGAAAGGTACCCTGGCACTGTCCTTGACATATAAAATGCGATCCTCTCTTAGAAAGTATTTTTCTACACTTAAGACACTCCATTTCTAATTCAATTATTTTCCCTGGATGTCGTGAACATAATTTTTAATAATTGTAATAGCTTTTTGGATATTTAGGAATATATGATTTCTGCAGTCTTGCCTGCTCAGTATCATTCAACATAGTATCAACACATGCGGGGAAGTTTTTCACACCGACCAAACATAAATGGATGCTCCTTGCAACGTTACATCAGAAGAAGTACCTCCACCATCTTCACGACAGACGATATAACTTCCAGCACTCCAGAACATACGGGAGAACAGTAAAAATGTGAAGGGAACCGTACTATCGTAAAGAAGCTCGCGTTTTACTCATAAATTTGAAACGTGTGGAAGTGTCCGGCGAAAGGCATTTGTCATGGCAGTATACTGGTGCAGATACATGTCCCAAACATTCCACATTGAGAATAGAAAATTCTACCAGTTGCATTATTCATGCACGTATTGGTTCCAGCTGCAAATAGCCAGTTACTGTCCCGTTGTATGGTGCTTCTGATGGGATGGTATAAGCGTCAACGTTCAGCTTGCAAGCTGCGAATTTGTTATTGCCTTTGTCAAGGAATTGTGTTTGTTGGTTAGGAAGTTGAAGAAGTACAAAAGAATATTTGGATTTAATTTTCTTTGTTTGGGATGGAAAATCATCAGATGATGATGTGGAGTAGAAATAAGTCTTACTACCTATCCAGAATCCAGCTTTAAAATTTTATTTCGACTATTAATGGATTCGTGAACTGAGAATTTTGTGTAATGTGTCATGCGTGGATAATATTCACTTAATGACAATATTAACTGTACCATGGAGCATGCTATAAAAAAATTCTAAAGCCATAAAACCGAGTTCTAATCAAACTTACAAACCTTTACCAAAATTAACTCCGATAAACACAAAACCATTAATCCAATTACGACACGGATAGAAACGAGAATACCTACCAGAATTAGCTAAACAGTAAGGATGAACAGTAATGAAGTATCGAAGCTTAAGGTCGAGGGCTACGCTAAGTAAACATTCGGTAATTACAGATTAGTACAAATTAACCTTGGACTTCTCTTACAGCGATTAGGGTATAAGAGCAGCCTTTATTTTAGCCTTGATTAGGATGTTTAGTATTCTCAGTGTTTTTGTCGAAATTCATCGTAAATGTTGTATGTTAGCCTTTTTAGAGAAAATTGCGAAACACTGACTTTATCACACACTTCTTCAGATATTAATTCGTTAGTATCTTTAAATAGGTTAAGCAATGCAAAAGCATTCACAAAATAACAGACTCCCAAACCATAGGTGATGCTATGAAAGCGTCTAATGTGTAATATTCCAGTCTTATCAGAATTGAATGCAGCAAAATACCAAAGAGGTCAATAAACGCGATCGCAAACTAGGATAAAACTCATTGTGAACTCATGAAACAACACAATCCCCAGACATTCCCACAAAATTAAAAACAAAGAACACAATACAAGCTAACAGCACTACATTATTAGCATCGACCGACACAATGGCGAGATTGAAACAGAAATTAAATTACTATATAAATTATTGAAGCGCCTACATAAGGCTTGTTTCAGCCACTAAATTATGTAGTGGTTCCCTGTTCATATAAGCTCTTATGTTGTAGCACCGCGAACCAGGATATTGCACCTGTTACTTCAAGAGTGTATTTTTATCGGCGTTACTACTCCTCAAGGCTTTCGTGGCCTGATTAGCTTTAGGCGTGTTGTTCAACGTTGAATAAGGAATTTTCTGGAAAGGTATTTTGCTAAGCGCTAAAGGAAATATCGAGCTTGTGTGGTAACTCGTTGCTTTCAAAGAATAAATTGTGAATTATTTACAACACGTTGTACCTATATAGATGATTTCATTTTGAAATACAATAAAAAAAAATGTTCTTACAGATAAAACTATGACATGTGCTTTTGCTTGTAAAACGTGGTTCTTTTAAATAACCAATATCTTCAACTGATATTATAGCACTTTTGCTCGAATAGAACAATACATTTCTATTCCGAAAACGCGATGCAGCGATTTCTCCAAATGTACCGGAAAATTTTAGAAGCCAGGTAAATTATGACACCTGTGGGGTACCTAAGTTAGCAATATACAACAGCTTTTATTCTGGTGCAATTTTCAAAGTTCTCATACATATTTCACTGAACTACGTGCTAGACTCAAATATACTACCCTATTATAAAAGACGTTATGAGAAACAGAAGTCAGAATCAAGAAACTACAAAATTACTATTCCATTGCAGAAATGCATAAAAATGTGTAAGATAAAATAAGCAAAAACAACAATATAAATTCAAATTCCTCTGCTAATGCCACTTGAGTCCAATTCGTTCCGTTGCTAATTTACCTCAGTAGTGCATTGCAATTACAAGAGGGCCTCGTTCGCGAGGCCTCACGAGGCCGAGCCTCGGTCCTCGCCGAGCTAATCTCAGTGTCACCGCGGGGCACGCTCCAGTCTGTTTAGGTATTAATACTGCTAGCCATCTGAATGGAACACTTGAATTTCCCGAGGACTTGAATTAAAATGGCCTAGAATTTTTCTGGAGTTTCTGGCTCTTGCAATTTGTGCTGCTGCATTGGAACTGAATTTTACATGTTAGTGTTGATTTTGTTTCTATTGTAAATGGAATTGTTTATTAGGTTCTCCTGGATGGAAGAATTTTGTAAGACTCCGTTGTGGTTTCTGAAAAATTTAACAAATTTATTGTATAAGGAACAGTTTCTCTGTGATGGTTGTAGAATTCATACAGAATGATGCTTTAGCTATGTAGCTATATTGATTATCTGGATTTCCTAAGATAGAATTTCATTACGCCAAAACCTTCGAACCAAATTAAAATTAATACTCTTCCTCAATCTAGTTACTCCAAATAGTTCAGAGTCTCATCAACAAAATTATTCCACACTCAAGCCTTCTCATTCATCTTCAATCAAATCAGCATCCTCCCTTTGCTCATTACTGCCGACATCACAACGAGGAACTTACACGTCTCAGTTTTACATTGCGCGGAGTATTTGTGTGAGTATATTTGAGTATTTGACTAAATTACGAGCTTTGCCGTCTCGAAGGCTAACTGGGACTAAAGATCTGTAGAGCTCCGCTATTTATGAGATGCCTCCTAGATAGTTTATCCTCGCAGTACGTAAACACGCCAGCTTAATTCGGAATACGGCTTTCTAGGAAATTCTCAGGGGTGGTGGATTTTATTCTGTATGGTTTTGTGGCTGCATGTGTAATGAAGTGAGATGAATATAAGCAGGGTTGTGCAATGTTTAGTTTATTCATGGAATTGAAATATGTTTTTCTTTTGTTTTAGGTAAGGCAGGTGTGGAGTGATGTGGTGATTGTCGTTAGTATTTCTTGGAAAGCGAAAAATGTGAAAAAGGTGTGTGAATTTTTCTTTTGCCAATTCATATCAGCTTTATTATCAAGGACTTCTCAAACGTATACAACTGGGCTCTCGTGATTTCCTTTTTGTAAGTTAAATGTAATGATTATTACCTGGTCTAATTTAATGGTGTATCTCTTTATTAAAACGACGTCCATTCACACAATGACTGCTACTAACTAAGAGATTACGTTTTGGTTTCTAAGAGAAGGTATTTTTTTTGTGTTCAAAGAACAAGGAAATACAAATAGAAAGTCCTTTCTTTTTATACCTTCAATATTTAATGGCTCGAGAATGGCAACGAAGTAATTTAGAAAATGACTTCTTTCCTTTTTTTTGTGAACAAAACATGCATAATGCAAATGGTGAGGTCTTAGAACCTTTTCTTAAAAAAAAGTAAAATATTTTTATCAAATTAATATTTTATTCATAAAGGAATATGCAGCAAAGAATTGTACATTTTTGAGACTACTATTTTTGAGTCAAGTTTTGCTAAATACAAAAATAACAATTACAGTTTGCTCAAGTTATGGCCAACTTTGAATAACGTACTTAATATTTGTAACGTGGTTGTACTTTGTATAGGAATGAGGAGATTTCTTTATCCGTATGTTAAAATAATTATTTATCCGAATTAAATATTGTTCAGTATTATTAGAAAGTATATTTTATATTTTTTTCTCATTTTTGATACACTCGTATTATACAGACAATACAGATACGATCATACAATGTTAAAAGAATTTCTGCCACGTTTGTTGAATAATATTTTGTGTTAGTCGTCACTAAAATTGTACGTAATTTTCGTGCAACAATTCCAGAAGCTATTCTAGATTGTTCCATCTAGGGACGAAACTGCAGCTGTATCTTTAAATAAATTAAATCGGTTGCTCTTTTGTTTTTTAATCAAAGAGAGAAATGCATTGTTTGTGACTGTACAAGAAGTATACGATATTATTTAAAACTTACAAGCAAATAAATAATTTTCAAAAAAAAGATTTTGATCAAAAATTACAATTTAAAACGGTGGTATTTTATGCCTCCTGATTAATTAGATGTGATATTTAATAACAATTGTGTTCTTCAAAATGTGCTATAACTAGGCGTTTCCTGTTTTACTTACATTCGCCATTCTAATCGAGCTTATTTAAGGAGTACATAACTGGATTGCACTGTGTGGGCCCCATGAACAGAATAATTGTCTGTGCATATTATAAGGTGTGCACTTCAAACTTGATTTGCTAGTCCATCTCGGTGTTACATGTTACGTCTACTTTTGGTTCTTGCTCTATGATTGAAGTTTAATATTTCTCTAGGAGTCTATTTCAAATAATTGTTTTTGTGATTGTGTCACAGTGCAGCTATGATGTGCGGGTTACCAATATCTAAACTCTGAACCTCATACAGTGCAATATATTCCTTACTAGCTCCCACCAGCGGGTCACTCGCGTCCCGTGGGAATTACTCAGCGCACCCAGATAAAAAGTAGCTTCCGATTTTCAAATCGGACCAATAGTTCCTGAGATTAGCGCATTCAACCAAACAAACAAACAAACGAACTCTTCAGTTTTAGTATAAATTCTCTATGAATTGTAACGAGAAATGATTTTTGCTATCAATAAATTTCAAATGGATTCTGAACCGTCGAATTTCTCTAAACGATTTACAGAACTTACTAGAAACTTGAAAAACTTTATCAACTACAAAACATAATTACGACAAATCCTTTTGACCTGAAATTTCCAAAACGTGCCTGTAAAGATTGACAAAATGTCTTTCCCGACCGATGGCTCGAGTTTTTGAACTTACAGACTAAGTTTCAACTTTTATTACTGAAGAGCTATCTGGGATGGTCGACCCTATTCTGATTTGCGCATAAATGATCACTTTTGTATCTACCTTCAAGTTTTGTTGCCGGAAGTCCGATTTTCATTTGGAACTCCTTTTACGAGATGACGAAGTTGAATTATTCTTTATTTGAACGTATGAATAATTTTGGTTTGATTGATCGGGTGGTAGTAAGACTCAGAGCCGTATCACAGGTTCTAGATAGTTATCTGACAGATAATGCCTTATAATTTCGATCGGCATCAGTTGATAATTCTAGGTAACGTTAGTGTCCTAATTAAATTTTCGCGGCACTATTTTTTATATGTACGCATCAAATATATGTAGATACGCTCCTCGTTAACCTTTCGAGGTTAAACTGGCGTTAAGTTACGTAATTCCACACGTTTAAACATTTTATGTCTTACCCAACAGGGTTAGTGATCCCTTGGTATGTTTTACAACATAAAACATAAATAGTTTCAAAATAATATATACCTACGTAAAGGCTACATTATAACTTTAACAAAAGCCATATAATCGCTAATATCATCATTTAACTAAGGCGGTAAAACACAAAGCGAACGTCATATTTATCCGTAATCATAGACTTTGTTACAGTCGTTTAGTTAGTCGTTTTACTACTCAAACGTTCGGCTGTAATGCGGGACGTTAAATGTGTACGTAAAACGGAATGAATCGACGGTTAAAGGTCTTTTAGTGATGGCGATTCATGACTTTGAATCGTGGTACTTAATTGTACTAGGAATTTGAAAGCGATCATAATATTATATGTGTTGACTAAATGGAAAATCTAAATTGGATCCTTACCAACTATAAATAAAAAAAATTAATTTAAACTTCCACTTATTGAAAATATTACGGTTGTATGCCGGAAAAGGTAAGGCCGATGGATTATGGACTAAATCTGAAAATTATAGTTAGTACTTTAATGATAAGGAGGTTGTTATAAAAAAGTAGCAGCTGAAGAATTCAATTATTTTTTAAGGGTTTATCATTTTAAGTACACATACATATAATTAAATTGCCTAAATACTGATAGTTGCACTATTTATAGTATAATCAGCGATCCGAATGTTTGATCGTATCGTAAGCTATAAAAGAACAAAATGCGCCATCCGACAATCAAGTAACGTAACGACTTCGTAATAACTATATAAAATACGTTACGTTATCGCTGAAAGACTAATTACATTCTTTACTATATAACGACTGTTAAACTTTATTGTCTATACAACTGTCTTGGAGTTTAATCTTAGATTAAGTTAACTGTCAATTGTAAGTAATTAGATGAAGTGAAAAATATGTTGAAATTTAGTAATAACTGAATTATTTTATATGATCCGTCTTCTGACTATAACGAATGCGACAAAAGAAGAATCATCCGAATCAGTTTAGCCTTTCAGACGTGATTCGATGACCAGAAAAAATAGTGGGTTATTTTTTAAATTGTAGATAGATTAATATTATTAAAAAAAATATACTGAAGCTGTATTCAACTGAAATGAAGATGAGAATTGGTCAAATATTAATACTTGTAACAAAATCGCAATATTATCGCAAGTAAGATCTCCAATATACAATGCAAACCCAATATATTCAAAAATCATTCAAAAACACGGACCAACAAAAATATGACGTCAAACTGAAACACCCGGATCAAACGATTATGTAAATGGAAGGAACTTGTTCCTACAAGCGTAAAGTCTTCCGAACGTACCTCGGACCGTATGTGGAATGGAACCGGTTAAAATATTACACTTACCTGAATACGGGTAGTCGGAGTTATTCAGACTCACGGAGAATTAGTCAAATAGGACGGATGAACTTTGGCTGTGGAGTAGCCGGTACTATGGGTATTAGTCGAATTGTTGAAATACATTTCGAATAAGCTGGAAACTTCGAGAATCCTTCTCAGGAATTGTAAAGAATCTATCGAAAAAAACAATGGATAAGAAAGTTCAAAAATCAATGAGTAAATGAAGTGTAAGGAGTATTGAAGATAAAAACAAGGGAGAAAAGTACAATGAATAGAGCAGGACAAGAAAAACTTTATATGACCCACACTTCTAATGAACGATAGCAAGTCTGACTGGTTATGAATAATGAGCGTGTTGAAAAGATAGAAAGAAAGGTTTTTCACGTGTCCAAAATTACAATAATCTTACCTGAAGAACCTTCCAACAAGAGTGTTAAAGACACGAATTCTTCACAATACAAAAGCATAAACAAAAAGGTTACCCTAGTACGGGGCTCATTCGTATCAGTCAAACATTGTCCGGCAGTTTGTCACGGAGTTAGTAGTTCCATACCGAGATGAGTCTAGTTGAGTGAATTAATCTTAGTTTATGTTGCCAACTTGACAGATCCTGTATTAAACTGTTTTTATAGCTTTGGGAGTTAGGTTCTAGATTGGACCCCAGCTGTCTGAAGCAAAAAAGGTATTCGTCAGCCCTACAAATTGTTTTCAGTAAAGTTTTATTGTTTTGGGTCTAACATTAAAGGGATGGAAATTTCTGGAGTATTCGAAAATTATTTGGCTTCCCTAATTAAGACAGTTGTTGGTTTAAATTGGATAGGTTACCGCTAGATAAAAAATAAGCTTAGCAGATAGTAATTAAATTAAAAGTGCCATAGCGGGTTTGATGAAATGAATCTTATTCTTTCGTATAGGAATATAATACACGTTCACGTTACATCCCATACATCATTAATCAAATAAAAAATGTCTAGAAAAATCCCCTCTCCATCACCCTAGCTCCTTCAAACTTCAAGTACTTGCAGAATATATTTTTCTTTTTCCCATTCATAACATGCAATGGGTAGGGAATAGGCTTATTTATACCATATTCTAGCAAGGCATATAATATGCTAACTATTCGAGGTTTCCAACTTATTCCTCCATCAAAAGTTCCACATCTTATTCAGAAAAGCAAATTACACTCCAGTCAAGTGTCGCCTGCGAATGGCGTACTTTTTCTATTATTTTATAATTAAATAAACTCCAAGGAGTCGCCTTATTAACATTCAAAAGACATCCCTCATGTTTTTTTTTCCTTTTATTTAAAAAATGCGTAGTGTAGGAAAGGTGAATGAGATTTTTTAGTACAGTGAATAAGCCCTGTCTATACTAATACTAATGAAGAATTTTTGTGTAGGGGTTAATCTCTGGATCTCCTCAACCAATTTTGAAAATTCCTTCACCAATAGAAAACCACGTTGTTTGTTTCTGTTATAGGCTATTTTATCTGGGTTTGAGAAATCGTACCTTTCAGAGTAACATCATGGAATCATTAAAGATTCAAATTTTTCCGACCGTTCCCATGTCTTTACTGATGTGTATTTTTTCGATTAGTAATCCCTTTAAAAGTACATTTAACGATCCAAGAATCGATTATTTAATCGTTAAGAGTGGAAATGCCACTTGCAGACTACTCGACTATTAAACTTACCTGTCGTTAATTTGTGTCGTACTCCTGAAGTGAACTTCGATTAGTCTGAGACTGATTAATCGAATGTTGAAGATAATATATTACAGTTCTAGTTTTATGGATGGCTTGATATTAAGAAAAAGATTCTTTCTTATATTTTTATAAGATTTCGCCCCCGATATTGCCCTAGGAGGAATCTAAGAAAATTACATCTCGCACTCGGATAATGTGTCCAACTATAGGGTACCACCAATTTTTGTGACCTTAATTATAATTAATCGGTTCACCAGCTTCTGGGTAATAGTATAAACCCACGAACAAGCATAATTGCTGGATAAAAATCTAAAAACCATTGATGATGATGATATCTTGCGCTACCTTTTTCCTCTAGTCTTTCCATTTTTGCTGATGTGAGGATTTTAGTTTTTATCACCTATCCGGATTTCGGATTATCGGAACCACTAAGATTGATGGAACCATTCAAAAAACTTAGAGTGAGGAGACCTTCGCCTAGTAAATGAGGATCTAAAACTATTTTCGATATATGTATTTGAGAACATATAGTCAATTAAGTTAGTTATTATTACATACTAGCTTCTGCCAGCGGTTTCACCCGCGTCCCGTGGGAACTACTCGGCGCACCCGGATAAAAAGTAGCCTATAGCCTTCCTCGATAAATGGGCTATCTAACACTGAAAGAATTTTCCAAATCGGACGAGTAGTTCCGGAGATTAGCGCGTTCAAAACAAACAAACTCTTCAACTTTATAATATTAGTATCGATTATTGCTACTCTACAATTTAATGTTCGTAATACCTAAAACTGTAATAAAATTCAAAAGATTAGTGTAACATTAGTTAGCAAATAATGGAGTTCAGTTTGGCTTAGCTAAGTTCTACCTGGGTGGTAACTAACGACAGCTAGCAAACTCATTGACTAAGCTAAGTAGTAGTAGTTAGTTGCTAGAGGTTTAGAGAGCTTTGAGAGTAAAATATGGTCTAGGAAATGGGTAAATGATATCTTAATTAATACGTTAGGGGGCAGGGTAATGAGGATTTTTAATACTTTAGATGATAAAGGGGAATGTTTTTCTTGTTTGTTACGTTTTTGGGAAAAACAGTTGAAGAGTGTTGGAGGTGAAAGATTTGTTTTAGGTAAGACCAAGAGATACGTTGCTATGTGGCAATGTTGTAGCATATTATATGGGTATAATAATGTTAACTTAATCTATACTTACTATAATATTATAAAGCTGAAGAGTTTGTTTGTTTGAACGTGCTAATCTCAGGAACTATTATTGGTCCGATTTGAAAAATTATTTCGGTGTTAGATAGCCCATTTATCGAGGAAGGCTATAGGGTACTTTTTATCCGAGTGCGCGCAGTAGTTCCCACGGGAAAGCGGGTGAAACCGCTGGCAGAAGCTAGTCTTTTATAATGTCATACACAATACCACCAATAAATATATTAAGCGGTTTTTTTTTGCGTAAAGTATGATTTTTAACCTTCATGTTTTCAAGAGGCAACAATGACATACTCACAACTTATATACTCGAAGGAAAATGAAGGACGGTATTGTACACTACACGGAAAGCACACCCCAAAAGAAAAAGAAAATGAAACTAATAAAATATTAAAATCAATTAGGCACTCCTCTCATATTATCACTATTTAAATGTTCCCTTTTTAACCCCCGACGAAAAAAGAGGGGTGTTATAAGTTTGACGTGTCTGTCTGTCTGTCTGTCAGTCTGTCTGTGGCATCATAACTCCCGAACGGAAGCAGTGATTTCAATTTAGTTTTTTTTGTATTAAAGGTTACTTACGGGCGAGTGTTCTTAGACATGTTTGATCAAAATCGGTTGAGCCGTTTAAAAGTTATGGGGGTAAAAGTGGGGACATGAATCGAATGTCGGCAAATATCGAGTATATTGATATCGAGTATATTAGTGATGGGGTCTCAAATAGCTTTGTATATTAAAATACCTACTCGTACCGACCTACCTACCTATAAAAAGAATGAAATAAAAATTAAATTAAAAATTTAAAAAACCCCCGACACAAAAACTTGATTTCCCTTTAAAAAGTAAAAAATAATAAAAAAAATACGTCGCGTTGGGGGACCGCTCCTAAATAGGTAGGCATGTGATACTTATGAAAAAAATCGTAAATAAGTAAGGAATAATTAGGAGCGGTCCCCCAACGCGACGTATTTTTTTTATTATTTTTTACTTTTTAAAGGGAAATCAAGTTTTTGTGTCGGGGGTTTTTTAAATTTTTAATTTAATTTTTATTTCATTCTTTTTATAGGTAGGTAGGTCGGTACGAGTAGGTATTTTAATATACAAAGCTATTTGAGACCCCATCACTAATATACTCGATATCAATATACTCGATATTTGCCGACATTCGATTCATGTCCCCACTTTTACCCCCATAACTTTTAAACGGCTCAACCGATTTTGATCAAACATGTCTAAGAACACTCGCCCGTAAGTAACCTTTAATACAAAAAAA
>NWSH02000008.1:14393681-14422075 GCA_002382865.2 Heliothis virescens | reverse complement strand
TCTGTCTGTCTGTCTGTCTGTCTGTCTGTCAGTCTGTCTGTGGCATCATAACTCCCGAACGGAAGCAGTGATTTCAATTTAGTTTTTTTTGTATTAAAGGTTACTTACGGGCGAGTGTTCTTAGACATGTTTGATCAAAATCGGTTGAGCCGTTTAAAAGTTATGGGGGTAAAAGTGGGGACATGAATCGAATGTCGGCAAATATCGAGTATATTGATATCGAGTATATTAGTGATGGGGTCTCAAATAGCTTTGTATATTAAAATACCTACTCGTACCGACCTACCTACCTATAAAAAGAATGAAATAAAAATTAAATTAAAAATTTAAAAAACCCCCGACACAAAAACTTGATTTCCCTTTAAAAAGTAAAAAATAATAAAAAAAATACGTCGCGTTGGGGGACCGCTCCTAAATAGGTAGGCATGTGATACTTATGAAAAAAATCGTAAATAAGTAAGGAATAATTAGGAGCGGTCCCCCAACGCGACGTATTTTTTTTATTATTTTTTACTTTTTAAAGGGAAATCAAGTTTTTGTGTCGGGGGTTTTTTTTAATCCTCTCTGAGGGATTATTGCATTTTCAATGGGGTTTGTGAAGGACAATTAGCTAACTACTGGGTTTCTTTGTGTTTAATAAATCATAATGATAATGCTTACGACCCAGGCTTTCTAGTAAAAAAATCGATTGGGACTGTCTTTATTACGGGTGTCGATAAGTGAATATTATTTGTGATTTTTCCATGTATGATTAAAATTTATTTAATTTGCTATTATTCTGGGTCCATATTTTTTCAGATATCAATATTTCTTTTAATTGTATTTATCGATTTTTCTAGCTTTCTTTTATATAGCCATAGACATATATTTAGTGGACAAATAATACTCATTACAATACCATAATATTCTCAAATATTATCCAATAATAAATATAAAATGGCCTAACTTTCATAACACGACTGGTATGTGGACTATCCAACCCGACTACCTCCCAGTTTATTTAGGCGGCTATCTACCAATTCTTTGTCAGCCTCTTTACCTTACTGAATAAAATATTCGGGATATCTTCAGTACGGAGCACCCTTGCTATATGGGCTTTATTAAAGGCCTCTGGTGGCAAGTTGTGTGTGGCACTTATTAATGTTGGGTGTTTTTTTATTAATATTTTTGGAAGAGATGTGCCTTTTATCGTGTCTATGCACTTAGAGATGTTCGTAAAATTTTCTAGCTCTAGCGTTTCAGATAATTGGGTGAACTAACATCAATTTTCTCTTATTCTAGCATCAAATTTTACGTTTACGATTATCGAAAAGCACTTGGGCCACACTCTCAGTCTAAGTATTAGTTTTTATCATGAGCGTTTAACTTTGGCCTAAGTGAAAGTAGTTTATATAATTTTTCTTTGCTGGAAGAAAAATACCATGATACTCTATATATTTTTACATAACCTCAGAAACATACGTACCTAATAAATAAAATGGGAGTCGTGTCCACATATATTTATTATGACAGTATCGATACTAACCTGCTGTTAGCTTTCAGCCCTTACCTCCGAAAATATCGATGTCGATTACCTTTTATACGGCAAACACTTGGTCTTATATTGTGGCCTCAAGTGTACATATCAAGGCCTTGTAGTGTTGTAGTAATGGCCTCTCAACCTCTCAATATCGATATCTTCGTCGAATAATCGAACATTTCTGCTGTCCAACCGATTGGAATGTAATAAAATTAATGAGGTAGAAAGAAAAATTGCTTGTACATGAGCAGTAGTACTGATCAAGGTCAGACTTGTATTTCTCTGGGTATTTGTTACCAAGATTCCCTTTTATTCTAAGTTCTGACAACGATAAACAATAAGAATATTAATGCATTTGTCAGTAATCTTCAGTAAAAAAGCTGGAGTTATACTCGTATTTATGTATCACCATCATCATCATCATCATCATGATGATATATAGGTATATGGTAGCTAATACATAGCGTTATATCTAAGTCGCAGGAAATGGATAGTTACCCTAAACGTAAATCATCTTCCATTTGCTAAAACTTGTAAACATCAACAAATTGCAAAAGTTGTGATGTTTTTTAATCAATCACGACTGAAAGGCTCAAAAGATTGGGAGCACCAGCGATGACCTAAATTAGAGCTAGGATTTTCCCATTTTTTATCCGGATACACGAAGTAATACGGGCAAAACGGTTGCCAGAAAATAGTAGGCAGACACAAATATTTTATTTTTTTATATTGCAAAGAAATTGAAATGTAACCTACTTTCCTGTGAATAAATAGGAAGTCGCCATATTTAGAGAGATAAAAAAAATATTTACCCCAAGCATTCATGGGGTAAATCACGTGGGAATTCCTATCAATTTCTTTTGATCAGGATTCAGTTTCGTCATACAAAAAAAAATGTAATATTCATTGTTATGATTTCGTATTCATGGTACAGTCTACACGTGTAGCTTGAGGCTACATTTTCGAGGTATGGGATAGCAGAACCCTAATTTGGAAAGAGTACTCCTCCCTTACATGAGAATGGGTCACTCTAGTTGTGGATTAGTGAATAGGCCGTTGATGAAGACTGAAGACTTAATATTACAGACTTACTGTCCATTATTTTTAGGCCTGTTTTGGCATCTGGATATGAGCAAAGCAAGCAAAAATTTTCTGTCAGAAATACCATAGCTTGAAGATTAGCTAGCTAAGCTACTTAGAACAGATATAACGTGCAGAATATAAGTGTACTATGTATTTGCATTCTCTTTAAAAATGCCTGCTTCAAAACACTGTAAAATGAAAATGCATTTTCGAAATACACCATTCATTCCTTCGTTAACTATTCATTAGGAATAGTAATTTCACTAAAGTTAACCATGATTTATGTCCCAAAAACCTTTGGAGGCTTTAAAAGGGTGAATAATAATGAACATACCTACAATTCATCCTTGGAATGTCTTTTATTTTTATATTTCTATACATTGCGTGTTTTTCTTATCAGCATATCTGAAGTGTTGGCATTTTGATAAACAATGTTATTAATCGTTTTAAGTAATTCTAGGTCGGATTAGTGCGTGATACTGTGAAAAAAAATGTTCATGTTTTTTTTTTAATTGTATTAAATTAATGTTGTTGTGGTTAAGTTTAGAATATACAGTGTGTATTTTCAAAATTTCGGCTACCACGTGTAGGGATTACAAAAACAATCCTACCCTTTCCCAACGTATTACAAGCAGTGGGGCTTAATATTTCGTTCATATTTCATCTTAAATACATTGCAGGTAAACCAAACGATTTAATAAAGATTCCTAAGGAACTGCATGATGTGAACTTTAATTACAATTGGAGCATACCACATTAAAAGCTCAATATTGAGTCAGTTCCTTGGAACAGGTAATAATTCTCAACTCTAGGAATTGCAAACCAAAGGTGAGGGCATAAGAAATTAAATCGTTATTAGAATTCCTAGTAATTCAATTCCCGTTTTGATTAAATTCATTCGAAGCTAACATGCTGAAAGGCTAAGCGAAAGAATGAAAAATTGTAATCAAAATTACCCAGAATACTAATCAGGTCAGAATTAAATATGAAAACCAACAGTCGCATGTCCCATAAATTCACCCACAGACTTATCAGGACGAACAAGCCATTGTGGGCTATAAAAGCACCATAACTGTGACGTCATAAACCATGGGGACTGTTACGTCATAACGGCCCTCATTAACAATAATCCTTATCGCTTCATACAAGTTTTAATGATACTTTAAAAGGGGCGTGTGGTTGAATCGGTTTTGTACGCAAAGTATCAAAATTGCTTGAAGTCTGATGAAAGACGACTTAAGACTTGAATAGACGGTCTATTCAAAACTGTTGTCAAAATGTCAAATTTTAATGAAATGAAATGAAAAAACCGATTTTCGTTAAAAACTATGTTCCGACCTTCTGCGTGGGCGCCATCGATATGGTTATGATAAAATACTTGTACAAAATACGTTCTCAATTATTTACATACGCGTTCAAAGTGTGTCGTATCAAACATAAAATTAATGTCATTCTAATGTCAATACAGACATCAATTTGCCATGTGATGAACTTCAGATTATGTAACGTTCTTGATACTTGAATTGGATCTTTTATAATACCTCGTAAATCACTTATTTAATGTATACCTATCACATTACACTATAAAAAAACTACAAAAATAATTTGAAAACCCCATAAAATGTTCATCAAACAACCATTGGTGGTAAATTCAGTGGCGTCCATATATCAAAAGTGAGACTTAATGAAGGTGGACACGCGAAAAGTTGGTGATTAAAATTAATAAAATTAGTTGGTGGACTGAACGTAAATGTTTACTGGTAAGTAGGACAGGTTTATATGCTGTTTATAGTTAGGCTGACGGCGGTGGACAACTGAAATTCCCGTGGTGACAAAATGGAATTTATTGTTAAGTAGAGTTTTTGGAAGGTATGTAGTTTGAACTGGAGTGGAATATTGAACTTGGAACTTTGTAGTTTCGAAAATAAATACTGGTGTATTTTTTAAGAGTGCTTGGATATGTAGATTCCTGCTGTCAAACGATACTGCGTATGTAGAGGTTTTTGGTATTTTTTACCTTTTGAGATGGAAAAATGTAGTTGTATGGTCTTAATTTATATAGCTATGTAGCAGTAGCACCCTTATAAAGTAAATACGTTTCCCATTCTGTGAAACACCTTTGTACGAAAGGGTTATTTCTCAAAGAATAACAATGAAATATTAATTAAATATTTAACAACATAACTTTTCATAATTCACATGTATAATCTGGGCAAAACCCGTTCGCGTAAAATGACCTACCTACGTATACTTTTGGGATAGGTACCGACTACCGATCCTGAGATTATGTAGATTATATTGTACGTTTCATTTCAATTAGGTTTTCATACACGACAATAGGGAGGTCCGCTTTGTCCTGGTAGAAACCCGGAATTCTCCGGTATCAGACTAATAATTATTTCTATTGTCTTATTTGGCCCGGCTTCGCTGTAGAACAATTAAGGTTGAGGCGTCAGCATTGTCGGCGCAATGTGGAATCTTGTGCTGACCGCTGGTGCTAGGGTTCTGAGTTAGGGTTCTATAGTTCGGTTTAAGTGATGCTATACGGTAGGTTCATGTGTCATGGCTGTTTACTAACTGTGGAATTCAATAACCTATCCACCTGTCGATTTGTCTTCTAGAGATAGAAATTTGACGTTACTTGTACGGAGCTAATGTCAAAATTCTTTCTTTAGTAAGCAAATCAACAGATAGATTGGTTATTGGGAACGGCCGTTAGTCGGCAAATATAGTCAAATGGGCACCAGTAAGGTAGGTTATGGTTCCGTTTCTAATGTTTATGAACCTTCAAGACGTAGAAAATTATATTTTTTTACAAAAAGAAAACATACATTTTGGAAGTTAATAATTTATTGCTATGATTTTGTAAAGTTTTAACGCTGTACTTAAATATCTTAATAGATGTACTTCCTCGTGGGCTCGTGGCTAAGTCAAAGCCGCGCGGATCGATCGATCATAAGGTTAAGCAACGCTTGGCGCGGTCGGTCCATAACGAGTTCTTCCGTGTTTTGGAAGGCACGATAAACTGGTGGTCCCGGCTGTTCATTTGAACATCTTTGGCAGTCGTTACGGGTAGTCAGAAGCCAGAAAGTCTGAACAACCAGTCTTACCAAGGGTGCCAGGTTGCCCGGGTAACTGGGTTGTTGTGGAGGTCAGACAGGCAGTCGCTCCATGTAAAACACTGGTTCTCAGCTGCATCCGGTTAGACTGGAAGCCGACCCCAACGTAGTTGGGAAAAGGCTAGGCAGATGATGATATACTTCCTCATAGATAAAACCCAACTCATCTAGCGTGAAATCCAGTGAAAATCTTCGCTCTGAGGCGACAAAAGGAAATTATTTTAATATAAACAACAATGCAGCCTCTGAATAAGAGTTATTTCAATATTTTCGCCGACTTTGACGAAGCAAAGGGAATTCCTAAATGCAGCGAAATAATTAGTTGCGAAGCTTGCACGTAGTTCTGAGACATACGGACAGGGAGAAATGAGAGCAAAGCCAAAGGTGCAACCACGAACAAGTCAGCAGGCTTGCATTGATGTCATAAAGAAGCTAGAGAGAAATGCGTATATATTATTTACGGAGAGTGGAGTGTGAAAACTTAATGTCATTCATTTAACGTCTTTTAAACTGACAAAAAATAACTCAAAACGTCCATGCCTTATTATGACCAATTTATAATGGCGTCCTAGCCGATTGCCGGCCACGGCGGCTAAGGGATAAGGGGCGGCGGATAAGGGGATCAGTCAGCTGCGCAGGACATATTATAGTGCACAAGCATTTGCGCAGACACAGGTGCACTCTCTATTCCCTCACTCTAATAGCCCGATGGGACTGCAATTCGATACGACCGGAGAGAGATCAGGCGCAGCCATGCGATTCTCTAACTGACACATCATAGATGACAACAACGACGACCTCACAAATGACAAGCTTTTCGGTTTGAAGGATAAAATCGAAGGCGAAGTCGTCGTTGTCGTCGAAGGCGAGGATGATTTTTCATACATTTGGAACCATATTTTAGTTCTATGTCGCGCCGTCAACATCGTTGAAGCGCTGCGATCGCACACTTATTGATGTTGCATCGATGATTTCTTGGTTGTAAAGATGTTTTGCTTTAGAGAATCACCCCCCAGGACCGACCGTACCGTACCGTTAACGTGTTCTCCGATGCACGGGTGTATCAATCACCAACTTCCAACTCCGGCTGCCTTGTGAAAGTTTCTAAAACCCACAAAGCGATTTCGGCCCATCCCGGGAATCGAACCCGAGACCTCGTGCATAGCAGTTGTCTATGCGACCACTAGCCCAACGAGGCAGACCAATTTATGTACAGTTCAAATAGGTTTTCTTTTCCAGCCGCGTGAATATGCTTTTAATATACAACACTTTTTCATAAATATCAGAGCACAATTCAGCATAATCGTTACAAAAATGTAAATACTCAATATTCTTGCTGGGTAAGGACTTCTAGACTTTATTAGCCGAACTCATAACCAGTATGTCTCGTATAAGGGATGCATTAATAATGCAGTGACGCAACGCGAGACGGGGGACGGCAGCCATGGCTGGTGGATGGCAAGGTAGGATGGCAGGGATGGTGGATGGCGGCCGCGCCAATCACATTAAAATAACCCCACTACGGTTTAACTCGCACCTTATTGTTGGGTATAGCAGTTCTTATATTTTTGTCTAGTCTGGAAGCTTTATGGTGTTGTTAGGTTTTTTTGTATCGGTCTTATATGGTTTATGTGTTTGTATATTATTTTGTTTAAAGTACACAAGTACAGTAGTAAACACAACAACTTTTGCTACTATGAATGCCTTAGCCTTCGTGGAAAGGCAACTCTTAAGTTTTCTTTTATAGGGGTCTCATTGCTTCCTGAAATAACATGACTTACAATGAATCAATATTCAAATATCAACAAAACACGAGGAAGTAACCACAAAGAGACCGCCTAAAAAGCTATAAAGATTAAAAGTCAAATCATGGATGGAACAGTCTGTCATTTCTGAGAATCACCGAATTCACCGCAGCCGGCCACACGCAGGGCTACCATTGGTATTCGAGTCGCGATCTTGTCTCGTGCTGGTGAGTCTCACTGCACGTGGCGTCCGCAGCCTTTGACACCGCCGTAACTGTCACGATGTGTGATGACGTGAATTTTAAACAGAGAATCCGTGGTAGGCCGCCATGATAATCAGCGGCCTGATATTTGTGATGGAGATTGAGAAATGGTTTCTTGTGTTTGTACGATATAAACTTTATACTCTCTTGATTTTTTTCAAAATGAGAACTTAGTGTTAAACTTTCTGACCAAAAATAAACTTGGAAATGAATGTACCTACATTATATAGGTACCTACTACAGAGCTGGTGTTCATAGGTACACACTTATAGGCTAGCTCAAAACTTGTTGGAAATGCCAGATTTTCTATTAATGTTTTTCTTCAACATTTAGTCAGGAGGGACTAAGATTCATTTAAGGTTCATATTATAGTACCTACAGATGTATTTGTAAACCTGGAGTTGAAATAAGCAGAATGAATTACCAAATTAATCCGATTAAAAATCGATCCATCAGTACTATTGTCTCTCATAACGAAGTCAAAAGTTATTAAGTATTCTTTTATCGTTTACTCCCGATTTGGAAACTTGATTAGCCCTGATAAATTTGACAAAGGGAATTACCTGATCAAAGGAGACTGATCCTAATAATTTTGATAAAGGTCTCGTCGTTTGATTTGGGCCTGTTTCCTCAATGAATTTGTAAATTGATGTTCTGCAGGAGTCTACTAGAAATAAGATGGGTTAATTATTTAAACGGGATTCGGCATAGTTTATAATATTTCAGATTCGGAAACAGATAAATGTTTAAGCAATGGATGCGTCAGTTTATGATAAGAAAACTTAAAAAAGGATTTTTTAAAGTAACAGAACTTTATACGTAGGTACCTATTGTTCGAATTGAATACTGGATAATCTTAAAATCAAATCAAAACTATCTTATTTGTGAATGACATGAATTGACGTATCTTCAAAGTCAAAATTTTTGTTATTTGTAAAACATGAAAAAAATTAAGGTCTTTAAGTATCTTAAGTTCTTCAAACACCAAACCCGAATAAAGTAATATGTCACCACCACATCAAACAAGCAAAATAATAATATCCTGTTTATTCTCATCATTATAATTCAGTCCACCATCACGTTCTTACAACAGGCGTAAAAATAAGTACCGTATTAACAAAATATAAAAAATAATCCTTATTGTGAAAAGTGGGTCAAATCTTTTATAAGAACAAGGTGGCATGACGAAGTTAAAGCCCTTGATAATCCATGGGATTTTCTGTGTCTTATAAGAGACGAGATTGTTCCAAGAAAAATGTAACGCTTATCATTAAATTATATCTAGATCAGTACAGGTTTTTAGGTCACCCGAAAAAGCTAATAACAAACGAGTGATCGCAATTTTAATATTTAATTATTCTAAAACTCTCTTTAAGTTTTTAAATAAATTAACTTATCTAATTGAAACCAATGCTTTATTGGAATTATGAAAAAGAACTACATACGTTAAAAGTAACCAAAGCTTTGATATTTAGTTTTCGAATTGCATATAATATTTAAGTACTAGACTTAACTCCTCTTAACTTCTTACAACAGTATTTTGTAAATGTTACGTATTTTCATACAAAGGTACAGGTGGCGCTATCTAGTGGGAGAATTAGAAAGCACCGAGTTCCCTCGGGAGCGAAGAAGGTCAGGAGAGATTTAGTTTCGTCTTTGCAACATAGATGGCGTTAGAATAAAACTTTGCAATTTTTGAATATCATTTTTATTTTTGGTTTTTAATTCAACGAAACAGAGATTGTTTATTAATTTGATTTATAAAAAAATACAAGAAAACATTACTTCAAGCACAATAACACACTTTTTCGGAAAGGCAATTACTTATGTTACTTGAATTATTCCAATTTAATTTCAATATCATCAATTTCAGGATTAAGAAGCTCGGTATTTATTATTGCAGAGATGAAATAATTGATTTTCTTCCCGTTGTAGCAGATGACAAGTTCACACCTACCTATAGGGTAAATCTGAGAGCAATCTCATACGACAGACAGACAGACTGACTTGTTTATTAAACTTGTGCACGATATGCATGACATCGCATTTATTAATCTGCCATTTTGTTTTCAATATTTAAACGTATACGAAAGTTGGTTTATCTTAATAATTTGTAAGATGAAGAAAAAAAAAACAAAAACATACCGAATTAAAATTCAGAAACATTAAGCTGATTTTGACTGAAGAAATACGAAAAGGTCTTAATACAGTCTTCCTATGTGGCTAAAGAGACTCTTTCTCTTTCTCGTATTATAAGCGACAGCTAAAAATCTCCCACCAACTCACCTCGACAATGGCCAAAAACACCTACCACACCTAAACGTATCCCCATTCAACTTACTACTCAAGTTTAAGTTGAAAACTCTAACTTAACCATCCAAGCGTCTGGCACATCTAAAACGTCTCACAGTAACACGGACGGTCCCAGGGGGCGGGACATAGCTACGATGCAATGCCGTGACATTTAGTGTAACCTGCGATGCTCTGGGGGACGCGTGAAAGGTTAAGCTATGAGTAACCGCCGTGTTTTGTATTGGTGGATATCAGGAAGTTGGAGCGCGATGTTAGTTTTAAAGGATGGTTGAATATTGAACATAATTGCATTGTATGCAGTAAATAAATATTTAAGTACGGGTATCATTCATATCCATTAATCTATTGGTCCATAAACAACCTACGTAAAACTTACATATCTTTAAAGTATGGCAGTAAATCCATAACGAGACATAGAAACACAAGATGTTGAATCATGATTGGTGTGATGTGGCGAACTCCAAAAAAAATAATGAAAATGAATTAAAAAACATTAATTTAATGTAATAGCACCAAAATGTCACCAACTTTTGAATATTTTTTCATTAAAAGGAAAAACCGTCTTCCTTGAAACTTCGTGCCTAACCTTTGCGAGGATCGCCTAAGACCGTTTTCTCAGTAGCGCAAAACCACACATGGTGTTCAATAGTTACTTAATCCAAAGTCCGCCAGTTAAGTGGGTGGCTGTTAAACTTGTTAATTAAGTATCGCACAAAGGAGAGTTAAGTGTTCGCCGCTAACCGCACGCCACTTGAAAATTTACCATAGTTACTAGCCGGTACTTGGATCTAGTGCAGGGATGGCGAACCTTTATTGACTTACGTGCCAAATTCCTCAAATCAATGTAGGTGACAGTGGCGTGCCTTCAAGCTAACAGTCATCATTATAAAACTAATTGGCCATTTTCAAAAATATTTCTCCATAGCTCTCTTTTTTCCGATTTTGGAAAGTAAATCCATCGTGCAGTTGAAGCCACTAGAAACAACTAGCTGTAAATGACTTCAATTGTAATATTTTAGTTGCAAAATAATGGCGGACCCAAATTATTATTCTTCTTGCCACCATGGGCATGCGTGCCATTGGTTCGCTGTCCCTGATCTAGTGCAACTTGCATAGACAATATTATTGGGATATTGGGATAGTAGTGAAATTATTGGATTGGACCGTTTGGTTTGTTTTGGGAAACCTCCTTACCGCAAAAAGTAGTAATTATGAAAATTGATTTTTTTTTCGTAATAAACAATTTTACCAAATGGATTGTGCCCATTGCTGCGGCCGTAACAGATCTATCTTTATCAAAACATTAAGCAAAGAGCGCCGCCTGAAAGCATGTACGATTACCACAAAATATGAACGAAACTTCAACAAATCAATTTCAAGGAAACTAAGTCTTAGCACAAGTGATTTATTTTAAACTTCCGAAGCTTCATAGTGCATTAAAATAAATAATGAGCAAGCCCAAAAATAAACTTTATAAAAAACAGGTTCGACCACCAAAACACAAATCTGCTCCAACATGAGGGTAATTTGTAAATTATTTCTGGCGTACGCTACGCCTATTAGGACATCTTGATAGCTGTCTGTCGACTTCTTTCAACGTCTATTTAAAAGCTACTGTAAAACAAACATTGTTTACAGCTAATATCTTAAAACGCAACCGAATTTCAACCTTAATGCAAACTTATAGATACGTTTCCGAATTTATCGAACAGCAGATGAAAAATTGTCGATGCTTCAACGAGTATTTATGGCACCAAAACACCAATTTGCATTGACCTCCCCCGTCGCCTTCGTCTCTTATAAAAGTCAGGTCTTTACAGAATCCAGCTGGAGTTTCGGGGTTTAAGTTACACTGGCTATGGGCTCGTTCAAAACCATTTTGTTATGATGGCGGCATCAAAAGCGCAGGATAAACGCTAACTTATTTTTAAGTGGTAGATATGCAAGTTATTTATGGTGGATCGGAAGCAAAATGCCATGTTAAATCTATAAGTGATTTATTGGAGAGAAATTATCGTTTCGAATAAGGAACATTATTTCTGTAGAAGGAAGTGGATATTTTTGGGCGCATGTGGGCGCCGGGCAATTTATACTTGGCTTGTGAAGTATAAAATCTGACATAATTCAGGAAAATAGAGAAAGAACTCTGTCATTAAAATACTGCCTACGAGTACCTACTCGTGGGCTTTGTTATTTTTTGTGTATTGCTTTATTATTTTTATCAAAGAAAGTGGTTTTTGTGTATTTACTTTTTCGCAGAATAAGTCAAATATCGATAGAAAATTCTGGCAAAGAATTCATATCATAGGCATCTTATTGGAGACTATTATTTACTCAAAGCTTTAGACATCCATAAATTCTCAAAAGTCTTACAACACATCTTCACAAAACATAAATACAGAACCAATATCGATACTGAAGGGAAAATCGATACATTTGTGGTGTCTTTGTGCGGTCGACAGTGCAATTATCATCCTTTGATATATTACTATGGCTCCCAGATTATATCTAATGGTTAATTCTCTATTAGCGATATCATCTGTTTGGACGTCAACGTGTTGTAATGTAATAAGTTAATAGTGTTTTTGTGGTGGTATATTATTGTATGGAAACGTTACATAGCAGATGAAAAATTTATAATATATGTTTCTAGCTTTCTTAATATAGTTTTTAGGCAGTTTATTCTTTTTTTGCGTTTTTTATATTTTACAGCAATGAAAATTGAATACAGGTTTGCCCGACTAGAGATGTGCCGTTGCCGGCAATATTGCCCAAAGTGGGAATATTGGTAGCAATATTGCCGGCAACGGCACATCTCTATGCCCGACTAATGAATAATATTTACGCCTAATGATGTTTTCTCATACTCAGGATTTACAGGTTCTTTTTATGAGTCTACTGTAAATAAAAACCAGAGTGACGTTATTTTTATACTATGCAAAAATATAATACTTCTCATTTGCCATAAATACAAATCAAAACAGACTCTCAACTAAATTCATTTCCAGAATATTGAAGACGCAAAACTCCGTTTGTTTTTTATCTGTCCCAGTTTAGCCCAAAAAGGCAAAACATAAGCACATAAATTATCACGTATTGTAACTAAGTTCAAAGGGCTGATAGCGAACAAATGTGCGTTAAACATAATAAATCAAATGGGTGAATAACGAGAGACGGACGGTGGCGGGCGAAAGTTTCATTTCGTTCTAGTGCACTTTGCCTCAAACATTTGGAATTACTAATGGTACTCGTTCATTTGTTTTTATTGAGAATGTCTTTATAAGTTTATTCATCTTTGATTTTGTGTAGTACCTATAGATATGAGTATTATTTTTTTCTCAAAATATAAGCATACTTGATACAAAATAACTAAAGTATTTCTTCTTGTTTGAAAAGACATTACTTCAGAATTTTGATTGCTGAAATAAAAATATAAAAAAATGTTTTGAGTAATTATAATTCATTCAAGTTTTTTAGACAGTAGTTCAAAAATCCAACAGCACAATACTTGTTGAAAGTAGTAATTTATTAATATATTCAAAAGTTTACTCTTACCTAATGTCCGTAAAATACTTGCAGTCTCTTCAAAAAAAAAATACACATTTTCAAACACCCATAGTAGTAACTTGCAGAGTCCGGTGCAAACATTACCGGGTACTCCGGGCCATGTGGCACACAGCATTAACCCAGGCTGCGTCATAGATTGTTTTTAACACCCCTAAATGGTGTACAACAAACTTTATCCCTTCTCGCGACAAAAGAACGCTCTCAAAGACATCCCCAACTTTTCTTTCTGAACTTTAGATTTTCACTCTCGGAGTTTGATGTACGAAAAAGTTGTTGTTAATTTCATTTTTCGGTTTGTGATACTAAAACGGTGCTTTTAACAACTTTTGATGGAACTTGCAAATGTTTTGAACCGGTTTTTGAGTTAAGGTCAGAAGTATTGTAATACCCTAAGGGCTGATTTCAAAACTGGGCTTTACATTCAGTGCGAAGAGAGTTTTAGGGATTGAGAATAAAGTGTGATTCCAATATATTTTTATATTGTGAATACTAAAACCACTATTTACATTTTCACGCATATTAAATCTGGACGTATATAATCTCTGAAACAAGCCATCAAATATTCAACAGTTTATTGAATTGTAAAACAAACGCAGTTCAGTTTTGGATTTATATTGCTATGCAAATTGACTCTCCGCCAACCTGAATTGATAATTGGGACTAAATAAATACTACGTCAAAGTCTGTCATGCAAATATGACATACGGACAATATTTTCAGCAAGCAATTAATGGTCACCATAAATTAAAAGAAACTTGGTGAAGTTCGTAAATTAACGTCCAAAGGAACTGTTTTATTAAAGACTTAAGTTTAAGATCTGCCAAGGCGACTCTTTCTGACAGCACTAGTAGGTACTTAACATTCTAACTGTGGAAATCAATATTCTGTCTATCTCTGGATTTGCTTACTAGTGATAAAATTTTGACATTAGCCCCATACAAGTAATGTCAAATTCCTATCTCTGGTAAGTAAATTCAGAGTTAGATAGGTTATTGGGAACGGCCGTAAAAGAATATGGAACGACCACTAAGGTGACAGCCGAAGAGGTGAGAATCACGAGGAAATCTAGATTAGGAAAAATTAAGTCTGTATGTTGATATATTCCTAGTCACATTCGTAATAGCTTCCACGAAGAAAATTCATTAGAATATTTTTTTTACCATGTGAAAATACATTAAAATATTTAAAAAAGCAAAAATCTAAATGCTCCCAAAACAAATGTTCCCGTACATCACAGCCACTGCGATTCCCGTCACATTTGCATGTGAAAGCCGTAACTTGGCGACATGGAAAATTTAATATTTTTCGTAATTAAATGAGGACCCTGCGTCACCCGCTGACCTAATTAGATGAGAACATAACCATTTTAAATGTTGTTTTTTATTGCAGGTACGTGGCTTTGATGGCAGTTCGTGAGTATAAATATAATTATGTTACATGGTTTGCAAGAAGAAATAAACAGGCAATTTTGGAGCTTGATATAAAACTATGGATAGACAAAAAATTATTACAGTTGGTGAACCTCTGATGTCGGATAATGATGATGTAGTTCTTAGAAAGAAAGAATTATTGATAGTACGGTAAATCCTGACAGACTGTATGTCCCTAGGTATGATAAATGGAAGTAAAAAGAAATTAATATAAAAATAGTAACATTAATAAGTGATATTTTTGAACCTTGTATTGGAAGCTGTAATCATTAAAATTCATGCACAATGACTAACTCAGTCGCATCTAAAATAAGTGACATTTAAAATCTATAATCAGAATAGCTCAGAGTGAATCACACAACTCATACATACACTTCCTTCTTGTTATAATTTCATTGAACTAATCACTTCACACGCTGTCACTTTTTCTATCATCAGCCTCGTTCCGAACGGACATCAAAGTCCACATTGTAAAGCAATGCGGTTCAGAAAACTATGCGGCCATGTACTAGGAAAGCATTTTACTGAGAAGCGCTAAGAAGCTTGCCACCATCTTCGTAGAGACATAAAGCTTGCTGCAAGGACAGCTATGCACTCAGGACTCGTCTCTTACTACCAGGATAACAAAAACAACCAGGAAACTAACAAACAAATTGACAACGACCTTATTTCTAGGACACATAGAACCACTTTTCATTGACATAATTTTTCCCAGGAGTAAATTTTTCAGTGTCGCATTGTCATCCGCGCTGAGATAATTTTACTGGTTCTAAATACGATTTTCACCT
This sequence comes from Heliothis virescens, assembly GCA_002382865.2. Lineage (NCBI taxonomy): Eukaryota > Metazoa > Arthropoda > Insecta > Lepidoptera > Noctuidae > Heliothis > Heliothis virescens. The sequence goes on along the minus strand of NWSH02000008.1, from coordinate 14,406,248 downwards.
TTATTTTCTTGGAAATAAAGCTTATAACTAATATTGGGGCTACCTAATGGTATAGGTCGTTATAGTTTATGGCATATTAAAATCCCAGTACTACTTATTTGTTCTATCTTGAGATCTGATGGTCGGGAAAAATTGCACCGTCAACGGTTTGATGGGCAGTTAAATTCTTTATTTTTACCATAATTAAAAGACGTTGTTTGCGAGAGTCTTCAGCACTGCTCGTAAATGTCTGCTGCTAAGACAGACATACTCTAACACCCCATTTGTAATAAGGATGGACGAGATCCTTGTGTGAGATCTCATCTGGACTTTAATTTATCTAGAGTAGCTCTTGCTGGGAAATTGTACTCTTTTATTTCATTTTTATCGCACACACTAAACAAAGGCTACGAAGACCCATTTTAAAATCCCCATTAGACACTAACGTATCAAAAACGACCAAATAACAAAAGAAAGATGGCGTACTCAGTGTATAAATTGAGTCCGCGTTCAGATGTTCCTAATCGCGGCCTTTTATTTTACTCAGAGGCTAGGCTTTGTTCTGTTGCTGTTATCGGATTTCTTCTATTTTTCCATTGGCTGAGGATCAGTGGAGCAGAAACAATGGCAATGAACATTAGTAAGGGGATCGCGCCGTCTCGAGGAGCTCTCGACCATCGACTTCTTCGATAAGGCGCTGCGGTTTCAGATGTGGTGTAAATTGTAAGCGGTGATCTGTTCCGAGATATTTATTTCCTGGTGTTATTTAAGGAGTCTAATTCATTGCAATTTGTAGAGTGATGTTATAGGTCTCCTTTAGGGAGTTATATTTTGACGTTGCATAATTTGCATTTTTAGTAGCTTAAAAAAGAATTCTCAAAGCATTTTTTTTTTCATATTATTTGTTCTTCTTAAACGCGCATAATATATTTTTCTACTCCTGCGTTTTTGTTACAAATCTTATTCCGTTTCATGAATAAATTCAGATTTTTTGTGTTCATACAAAAGTTATTCAGGGAGTGTCTTAATTTTTCGCAACCGTACTCTTAAAGAGACATTTTTAAATATTAAGATTTATATAATTTTATACAAGTAACTTTCACATGACATACTTATTTGAGTTTTAGTTAAATGTTCAACAAATAATTAAAATGCCACAGGCAATACGATTGAATATTGGACTCTTTCAATTCTTTAGATTGTATTGGCAATGCTCCTAGCATTGCAGTTGTTAAAGGGAAGGTCTTCACTTCACTGCAGTAGGTAGGTACTTATCGGTAACATTAAGATAGAAAATGGTAGTTTTTTGTTTAAACTCAACATTGTGCACCTATTTTTCTTCAGTAATAGGATGGAATTAAAAATTATTTTTGTTTGAATATTTTTTTTATTATTCAATGATCACATTATGTTACAAGTTTCTCTGTAAAAACTATGGTTTAAACTTAACATTATTTTTTAACTACATCTATATTTACAGATCTTTACATCAAGACAATCCATTATCAGATACTTTACAAAATTATCCCGATTTTTCTGTTCCAAACAAAATTATGAGCCGCGAAAATAAAAACACGAGCATTTTGGCGAGTTTCGCCTTAACTTATCGTTCATACTTAAAAGATCTCGAGGGAGTGGCCCTGCCAATGATTAAAGTTCTACACCCATTTAACTTAACATCCTGCCTGAAATAACTTTATTGAATGTTTCAGATTCAATCATACTTTTATTGTGGTACTTGTATTTTGTTTATTTTTATCTGTATAGGCTTGCGTCTGTGTTAAATATTTACACCGGTAATTTACTTTTTTGCAAGACTGCCAGCTAAATTGAAATGATCCTCATTTTTTAGAAAAATAAAAAGTTGTGGATGTCAGATAGGCAGTCACTTCATGTAAAACACTGGTTTTCAGCTGCATCCGATTAGGTAGACTGGAAGCCGACCCCAACATATTTGGGAAAAAGCAGATGATGATTTTTTAACCGACTTCCCAAAAAGGAGGAGGTTCTCAATTCGACCGTATCTTTTTTAGAAAAAAGAATCGGTATTCCGCCTCATTTGCACTCTGCACTTATTAGAAACGGCTTTAATTGTTTTTGTTGATGGCACCAAGAATGTTTCCTAATCATTGGGCGCCATTAGAATTATCACCAATTATCTAAGAATTCATTAAGTTCACAAATTCATAAACCGACCTAAAAAACTATTATCAGCCATTACATAACGTTCTTAAAAATAAAATAAAAAACTAAATTGATAACATAACGATTGTTAATAGGTACTAACATTAAAATATAATTTGCTTAACAATTATTTTACGGCTTGTCTAAATGGTCAAAGTAATTTTGAGTGAAGTGTTATGATAATGTAAGTAGCCGGGCTAAATGATAACTGTTACTGGTTATACCTCGTGTTATTGTTATTATGGCTGTTATATAACAGGATGCTTGATATTGTAGATGGAATTATTGCTATTGCTTTAATTTCGAAGAAGTTATGGAATACAGGGGAGTGCTCGTTTCAGGAGCTACCTTACGTTATCTATACCAATAATTATAATAAAGGGGAAACTTTTTTTGTTTGTTTTTTTTGTATCATTGAGTCCCTGAAACTCCTGAATCGATTTGAACTATCCCCGAGTAACATAGGCTATAGGTTATTTTATAAGGATTAGGTATGTAAAGAAGTTCCTCCGGGACGCGGGCGAAACTGCGGGAAAACAGCTAGTGGTAAATACTTATATTTTTCAAAGAAGTCTTTAATATAAACAAAGTATAAATTAACTAGGTAGGTACTAGGTATTTCTACTGCGCGCTGGGCGGATGACCTCGCCTCTGAAACGTTCGGCCGCCGGCTACTGGATGCCATCGGGCCCGTCCTTAGTGATTGGCTCGATCGGCGGCACGGTCACCTCTCCCTACGTCTGGTGCAGGTGTTGTCCGGTCATGGCTGCTTCGGATCGTATCTGCATCGGATTGGGAGGGAGGAGACCCCAGCATGCCACCACTGCGGAGCCGCGGTGGATACCGCGGAACACACGTTAGAGGTGTGCCCATCGTGGGCTGAGCCCCGCCGCGCCCTGGTGGAAGCGGTCGGGAACGACCTCTCGCTCCCCAGCGTGGTTTCTGCCATGCTGAGTGGTGACGAGGCATGGTCAGCGGTAGCCTCCTTCTGTGAAGACGTCATGTCACAGAAGGAGGTGGCGGAGCGCATACGGGAGAACGACCCTCTCGCAGCGCCGTTCCGCAGACGAAGAAGGGGTGGAAGACGGCGAACACAACGTCCGTCCACATCCGCCCCAGGGGGTGGTCAGGCGGCAGGTGCGGGGGCGCCACCGCCTGCATCACAAGAATCACCCCACTCGTCCGGCCAAAATGGCCGCGTGCTTCGGCCATCATAAAGGCTCCTCCCCACTATGTGGGGGGGTTGTGAGGGGCCTGCCGTAAGGTGGGCAGTCGCCGGTGGGGGCCTGGACGCCATGGATTCCCAGGCCCTCCCCACTCAGGCGAGGTCGGAGTGCCGCTGGGTATTTTTAGTGGGTATACCGGGAACAAATATACCGGGGAGTCCCACATACCCCTCTCCCGTCCCCCGACGGGAAGGGGATGCGTAATTGTCATTTTTTCCCAGCGACAAAAAAAAAAAAAAAAAAAAGGTATTTCTTCTGCAAAACAGGCCAAAGTTTTATTTGTCTTTGTAACAATTTTACAAGATCATTCTTTGTTATTGATGAGCTACCTACATATTGATATAAGTATTTATATGTTTTTACCCCCACTACGCTAAAACTTTGTCTATATTTTTTACCTTCGAATTTCCCGCACTCGCCAATAAAGGAATTTATTCATACTTTTTACAATCGCTTGGGATTGCAACAATACTGCTGCACAATAAAACCTCCTTCATTTAATTGCTACAAAAAACCACGTGTCAATGTAGCAACGGTCACCGACAACCCTCCACGACTCGGGGACACAGAGTAACAAATATACAGAAGACTACGTGTGGTTTATTAGACAAAAACTCTTCAACACCTTATTTGTAAATAAAATGATAAATATATTATATCATTTTATTAATACACAAATATCAACCAAAATGTCATCTAAATATTATTTAGTTGACATTTTAGTTTAGTTTCAGATATTTGTAGCAAGGTGTTACGTTGAATAGCTATAAATATGAAGCTACAATTCAACATCAAGTCATAACTTTTATCCATTTCCATAATACATAATAAATACATATAATAATATAGCACTATAGGAATTTTACTTAATTATTTAATATTTAAGTGTGGCAAACTTTTTATGATAAATACACCTTATAAAAAGTGTTTAATTCATACCCTTTTCCAGTAAGCACCCGCATGTCGGGAGCTCACTATCACGCTTCCCACCGTAACTTCTGCGACTATCTACTCCGTGTCCGGACAGTATCAACAGCTAAATTAATTAAACGGGCACGTGCGTGTTGCTACGGAACACGTGTCGTGTCCGTCGCGGGCATGTGCTATAAATCAATCAAGTGGACCACCGCTTCATTTGTAGGGTTATACTGCGGTATTTTAATAATGTGCAGCAAAGAGCAGCTTCGATCGAATTCCTGCTTTTTTGGTCGATTTTTCGTGATGAGTAAAACACTGCAGTAATTGAAGAGTTTTCAGTGGGGAGTGAAATTATTAAAGTGTATTTTTAGATTAATTTGCACAGTCTCGACGGGTTTACGTGTTCCTTTAAATGAGCATGAAATTGTGAATGGAATTGTTAATTGATTTGAGACGTTGAGAGAAATATTTTATTCTCCTGCGAAGACCTTCTAAAATGGAACATCCATCTTTATATTTTAAAAATATTTTACGCTATTTAACTAATGTTAGAGAAATATAAAGCATACAAAAGTTACAGCAGCAATATCTAACAATATGTTCAAACTCTATCCGATGATTCAACGTATTACGGAGCATTAATCTTCAAAAATGCTCTGGACTCAGACAATATAACTACATAACAACGGAACGTCCAATTTTATGGCTTATTTCGTAAAAATGTGCGATAGATCATTGCCCCTACTACAGTCGTTCGATCGTCGACTCGAAGTCACGCGACGTCGAGACGGGACGCAAAAAAAGTGACATTTGGTGACAGCAACAGTGTGTTTTATGCAAGTAAAGGAATGAAGTTTGAATTTAGAAATGTTTTTCCGTTATATTATTTGGTCGTTTTTGGTGGTACTAAAAGGTTTCAATGTTGTTGTTTTAGTCGCTGTTTAGTAGACAAGGGTGGGTTGTTATATTTATAGCAACTTGAAAATGTCAGTGGTTTATACCTTCTTTGCTTGTCGTTTGATTTGCATGCATGCAATAATTTGTTCTCTACTGAATAAAATAGTGCAACTTAGTATATTCTGTTAAATATCGCCACTATTTCACATAAAATGTACTTAATCCGTTTGCAGATGCAATGCAGAATGCACATTAAAGTAGCCTAAGCCTAAATACATCTAACATAAGTAACTTCACCATATCTTCTTCAAACATTATGGATATTCCCAATACTTCGATCCTGTTTGCTTGAAATTACTTGTAAACTGGGCTTTTGTCAAAATCAACAGATAAAATATTGAAAACAGCCGTAAGAAGATTCGATAAAAACAAAATAATCACAATAATTCGAAGTGACGTTTAACTAAGCCTTCACGTGAGATAACAATCACGTTAGTAGGGGTCATCGCAAGTTTTTTTAACTGGACCTTTATTTATGCACCATTTCCGCAGAGGGGACTTTGACAAATGCCCGCAATTTTTGCTTCCGCTACTTTTCTACCTTTACTTGCCCGTAGGCAGACGTAACTACGTGTAATTGCTTATCTATCACATTTTTTTAATCTTTGGTGAATATGCTTATCTAATAAAGTAAAGCTTAGCATACTTAGTTATTTTTCACAATACTTTTTGTAAGTATTGTGGATTACGAATTCATTTAAAAACATACATTTTACTTCTATTTCTGCTAGATTAAACCGACAGGAAGCAGGTTTTTTTTTTAAAGTTAAAGCTTCTAATTCAAGTTCAAAATATGCTATTTGTTAAGAAACTGACAACCAAATACACAGGCCTTAAATTTAAACGATCACCAGTAAATCCAATTAATTCCCTTAAACAAATTCCTCTGTCACATTGACAAACACAAAATTAATTACTTACCAAAATTATTCATCTAATATTAAATTAAACGCTTTAATTATTTACAACAATAAAACATTATATCTGATTGTTATTAATTATAAAGTTTATAACGCCGACATCTGCGAGATTCTGCGCGAATGAAATTAAGGCTGGCACAATGAATCCGAAGTTTAATTAAAGTGTGGAAAGTGTCGCCGGCGACTACCACCTCGGCGCGGCCGCGGGATGAGCTTGTATTGTCTGACCACTTTATTGCCTCAAAGATATTTATTTTATAAAATTAAATATTATTTTTATGAGAAAGTTTTATTTTTGTTGTGCTGAGAATAAGAGTCGTTTTGAGCTATTTTATTTTTTAGTGTGACGAATTATCATTTTTCAGCTTTATCCTTATTGTGTTTCGAAATTTTTTCTTGCATACTTCCCTATTTAACACTAAATAAGTAACATTTTTCTCAGCTACATCATCAATTTATAGTATTTTTTTCTGTAACGTGATAAATACCCACATCAATAAATTATTATGTGCAAACCAATAATTACTAGTACCTATTGTTATTTCTTGAAGAAAGTCTGTGTTATCGTGTATCTAACAGCAACTTCGGTTACCTGCATAAAATTGTATCCACTACTTTGTTGCAGCTGAACCTAACCTTTTCCAACTAGGTTGAGGTCAGCTTCCAGTCTAAATAGATGTAGCTAAATATAAATACATATTTTAAAGCCACCTGACCTAAGAGACCTACTACTATGTAAGTTTTTTTTTAGCCTACTTATAATAAGTATGAGTAATATAAATTTATCTGAATTAAATTATGCCTACAATTTGACTTTGTATTCAAACTCAAACTCATTTTTTTAAATTCCAAATAGACCTATAGAAGCTCTTTTGAAAAGTCAAGCTAGTTACAAGGTTCCAAGAAGTGGGTCTCATGGAGAAGAACTAGAAAGAAACTCCATGGACATGGATTTTTTTGGTCTACTTTACGCATTTCTACATTAATTTGAAACATATTACCATAACATAACCATATCACGTGAAACTATATTACAAAGTATAGAATGAAAGACGCTTGTTTCATACTATAACTTAGTAACATTTTTTCGTTTACAAACATAAAACAAAACACTGAGAGCAACTTTGTACGAAAACCAGAAAAAAAATTGACGATCGCATAAATCATACCGTAAATCGTTCGAATGGAATTATTACTTTTTAATTAGAAACAGACGGAAAAAATGACTAATAAAATGTTGTACAAAACGTTCTCTTATTCAATTAGCTTCGATCACCGATGTTATTTTGAGTTTTTTTACGACTATACCTACACGTTTTTAATCGTAAAGATGGATATTTTACGAGCGAAGACGTATCTCTTACTTAGTATGTAAGACGTTTTAATTCTGTTTTTATGGCTTCACTTATTATTTCTGGATTGAGAGTAAAGACTTCATGTATTTATCTTCGCTCAATAATTTGTAATTAGCCTTTTATTTGTATTAAATTGTATTATGTATTTTTGAGAGTTTTTTGTCGTGCAAGTTTCTTGCTTCACGTTATAATGAGTCGATATTTTTTTTATCAAATAAAATTGTAGTAATTTTTTGTCACCTCGCGTTGTTCGCAATGGTAGTAATACCTATCACAGAAAGTTTTAAATCACATTTGTAAAAGGAAAAATACATTATTAGGTAATCACTTTTTCTCAGATAATTATCAAAACTGAATTGCAAATAATACCAGCAAATGTATTTGTATAAAAAAATACACCTAGCACAAACGAAGCACTACCATTACGTGCTTCATACCCATTATTGCTAAAACACTTCAAAAGGCATAAAAAAGTAAAAAGCGCGAATATCACCAAACACATTGTGTACTGTGTAACATTCAAAGTCACATCGTAAAACAAAACATAATCGCGAATAAAAAAGTTATAAAATAAGTGAATAAACAGTTTGTAATGAAGGCAAAGTTAGGTTGTAAGCATTGTGTAAGACGGGAGGTAAATACTCATGTCATTGTATAAAGGTGATGTATTTTTCTGTTTGTCAAATTGTAATCTTTGAAGTTACCAATCAGATTTGACAAATTATTTTTGCATTTCATAGTTCAGTTCCTTAGTACCTACTATTTGACTGGGATGAGATGAGATTTTGCTATCATTTTCAAAAATTAACCCCGTCTTCAGCGATGGTACACTGAAGACCCGTCTTCAGTGTACCATCGCTCTATCTATCTCCATCTGTGCTATCTCCATTTCAATTGTCACCTTAATTGGTTCAGTCGTTTAAGTGTAACAAACAAACACACTTTCGTATTTATAATATTAGTGACGAAGTAAGTCAGGCAAAAAATACAGGCGAACGGCTTCGAAAGCCACGGACAAGTGAAACCGCGCGGCAAAACAAGTATATTATAATGATGCGGTACTTTCTTGTTCCACCTTACAATGGTGGTTTGACATGGGACCCGGTTGAACGGTTTTTGTTGGTGTTTCAACAACAAACTGTTACATGTAAAAAGTAGGTATTTCAGCATTAATTGGGCGACATACTGCGTTTGTTTTGTTCATTATTTACGCTTGAGAGGCTTAAAATGTAGCTATCAAGATCGGAGATTGGATAAATAATGTTTTCCGTATAAAGAAAGTTCGAGAACCTAATTGGGTACATAAATATGATTAGATTTTTATAAAACTTTTATTAATTTTGTTTTCAGATAAAAATCTATATTTAAACATAAATTTTAGCCATTTACTTTATTAGAACAACCACTTTATCTCGATAAAAAAAATGACTTTCACTTTTTTTTCGAAAGAGTTTTCATGTAGCCTAAATAAAAAAAGAAACAAAAAACAAAACGTAATCGAGTCGGCTCGTAATATTCCATCATCGTACTATTCCAATTTTAAAAATCGAAAAACAATAAAGCGATCCGTACTACATTAACCTTTAAGTACCGACGTGTGGTCTGACAGACACTCTGATAGGTCGGAAAGTCTAGTTACATGGGTTAGCGAATATGTATCCTTCCACGCTTCTCTCTACCCCTCAGTTAGCCACTCGGCAGCGTTCGTGGAGAGTGGCTGTGTCGGCGCTTGCGGTTCTGGTGAGTTCTGGCTTTTATAAGATCGCGAGTGGTCTGTCAGACCACTCGTCTGTACTTGTGTAACTTTTTTTATTACGATTTTTTTCAGATTATATAGTTTTTTTTAATAATTTCAGTCGGTTATAAAAATGGGTAAGCCAGGTACTTAGGGCGTGAAACGGACAACCATTAGCGCATCAAACAAGACCTCAAAATAAAGACCATGCGGATTTTTTTGCGGAATGGCTAAATGAGAGTTCAGAATCCGAAAGTGACTATATAGACCCGATTTTTTTTGCATTGGAAAGTGACCATAATTTGGCATCTGAACAGCAAGACATCGAACCCAATGTGGGTAATCGGTCGCAATATTATCATGGAAAATATCGGTATCAGGAACTTTGACAGTTCCTACTATTTAGTACCTTGTGATTTACACGAAAGTTGTCGATAACCTATTATATTTTAACTTTTTTTACTTATGTGGTCATTAATCTTTAAGAAAAAAGGACAGTCAAAGAAACTATATTGTTTGTTGATTAATGATAATTAGTAAGATAAAAGTTACATTTTTCGTCCAAAAATCTGAGACTGTGATTTAATTGTTTAATATTAGTAATAAATTATTATACTACTATTTTTTTATTCATTTATACAATAACTGAATACATATACAATACCTAGACATATTTATTTACATATAATATTGATAAACCTAAAAGATTTTTTTATTAAAGCTCTGGTGGTCTGGCAGACCTCACGTCGGTACTTAAAGGTTAATGAAGTTGCCGAAATTCGTACGTTTTCGGCTGCGGATTTCGGACGGATGGCTGCGGGCGTAAGGGCATGAGCACTTTAAAATTTATCGAGTTTTCATGTTTCGCGCCGCCGTCGCGCCGACCCCCTCTCGTTGTGACACTGTCATACAAAGTTCAACGAATGTGCCCAAAATTGTTTCTGTTAATGTAATTTTCGATGTGGATTTTAGTGCTTTGTTTTTTTGGATTGGTTTACCTCTATAAAAAAGGGGTTTGTCTTATACAACAGCGAGAGATGCTTTTGTATGTGTATTGGACACGTATTGGGTATGAGATCTCAATTTACCAAGATTTGTGACATTGAAAAGTATCATATAGCGTGATTATTTTAACTCATGGAAGTTCATAAAAAATACTTCACGTGCCCACGCACTTCAAAAACAATTCTATTAAAAGGCACATAAAAATGTATAAACATAAGAAACCACATTAGAATGAGGGATCTTTACTTAGTAGTCTGTGACGGTCGCATTTGCACGGTCGCCAGTTTGCCGCAACGCCCCCGGCTATTTCAGAACGACTGTTCTAAATTCAAACTTATATTTTTATACTTTTTCAGCAAATGCGGTTCTAGTGGTTTTTGGTATGTGTCTTTTGGCACGTGCTGGTATTAAATAGAATGAAATGAGGTAGGGTATATGAACTTTTTTGATTATTTTTCGTTGGAGTTTTAAAGGTTTACGAATAAAAATTGCAGTAACAGCACCATAAATTACTTGACGTGTCCAAAACAATTGCCAAAATAAAGTGACTTGTCAGAATTTCCATAAAAATGCTGGTCGACAAAATAACTGGAAAAATTCCAACTCCCATATAGGGTCCCATGTTGTTAATGAGTGCTGAGTTGCCAGTGTTGGTAAAAAGCCGGGGTTGCCAGACAAATAAAGATTTATACAGGACAATGTCTCTTAATTGCGCTGTGTCAGGTGGCCCGAATCATACCGATTGTGGAGTTGTGGAAGTTCAATGTCGATCCCTATGTGATCAGGGTTTGGATAATAGGTACTAAAGGGTTAACCTTAGTCTGAAACATCGTAAGGGACAGGCCATTTATTAACACATACATGTAGATAAAAGTTGAACATATCGTTTCCCAAGGTAGTCGTAGATTCATTATTAATAAAGTGTCAATTATTAACAAGACAATAGTATTCACAAGAGATAATATAATACACAAATAATAGCCAAACTGGGCTACGAGAGACTTCTAACAACAAATCTGTCAATTCCAAGATCTATTGAAAACTTATACCATCACCGCTTCCAAAGTGCCAAACTTTGACAATATCTCATTCATCATTAACGTAACCGACATTCAAATTCCTACCTTATTCTGGTCCATTAAGATTGAAATCTATTCAAAAGTCTGTCAGTCTTTGCACAAATGTTAGGACACGTCTAACTCGCTCTCGTTAGGTAATCAAATTTGTTTGCAGTGCGCTAACGAGGCTGCAACGGTCAGGGCTATAGGTAGTCGCCGGTCTACTCCGTGATTTGCCTGTTAATGTCCTGGTACCTGAAGCAATCGATATTGTTTGATAGGACTCTGCTTAGTCATTGTTCTTGATAGATTGTCTCGGTTTTCCTTGGGAATAGTTCGATTTTCAAAAGTGAGATATGGATAGAATTTAGGTTTATTAATGTAAAACTAAATCAAAGGAGATTGCCCGTTTTGTAAGGGAAGTTGGGTCCCAGTGAAAAATGTTTGTGCCCTGAAGATTTTTATTTTAACTAATAGGAAAAACATTGCATTTTCATAATCAGAAACCTTTTTTCATTTATTCACCCTGGTTCAAGAGATATCATTATTTTTCTGTTTTAAGAATATAGGTTATAATTAGAAATTGACATGGACTATAGATCACTATGAGCATAGAAATATGTACTGTAAATAGCAGTACCATGGAATTATGTCTCTATTTATGCATAAAGTAATGGAATTGTTATTATGTGTTTCCCGCGGTTACACCCGCGTCCCCGGGAACACCTTTCCATACCCGGATAAATTATAGCCTACCTAATCAAATCTTTCCTCTTTATAATATTAGTATAGACTCATAATTACCGTTATTGATAGTTATTATTATTTTAGTAATAGCAAGGGAAAAAAAAAAAAAACAAAACATGAATAAACTATTTATTCTTCATAAAATATTTCGTCCAAAGATTGAGCTGGAGCACTCACATTGTTGAAGCGGCCCCAGCTTAAATACCACAATACTGTCATAGTATGAGCACAACACCCTACCGTACGGTTACCCACTAGACAGTTACAATAGTAAGCAATGATACTTTCTAAAGAATTTGCCCGATCTTCATCTCTACTTATCAACAAATAAGAGTAATATATTGGAGGTGGTTCAGTTATCTCGGGGTCTTCTAATGAAGATAGAGCTGCATCCATGACCCTTGCAGGTCTGTTTGAATCTTGAACCTCCAAACGTCGCGTCTCCCGAGTTGCTGCTAACCAGCAAGGAATGCACACTTTTTG